>BQNB010106425.1:0-23394 GCA_026074375.1 Tanacetum coccineum | reverse complement strand
ATATATATTTTGTCTATAGGTCCATAATCAATATTAACTTGTCATATATATTTCTTTAACTTAAAACATATTAAGAAATCATAAAAAACCCTAATTTACCCATAATCATTTTTACACTAAAATAACTTGATACAATATTTTATCATTATTTTTAACATGATATATGTAATAACACAACATATATATAAGTGTGTAAAATGATCATTTCAAGTATAAACTTCATTTTCATGAATAAAACCTAAATGGTGATTTAAGCTAAATACAATATTCATGTGCATAAAAATGTAAATTATAAAAACATAAAGAGTTCAAATGGACCTTATGAGGTATGAGGATGATGATGTACAAGTACTAAACCCTTGTTTAGCCACAAAAACCAAACTTGCACTTAAGTAATCCAAGCTTTCCTTAATAGAACCCTAACTTTCTTTTACTTGAGAAATACTTGGAAATGGTGATTCAATGCTTGCAAATGCCTTAGTATATCTTAGAATAGGTGTATATAGAAGTGTATGGATTGTAGAAAATTTTGTATGGGTTTGGTTGGGGTAGTGCTTTGAGCCGTGGCCTATTGTAGAGAAAAAGAGGGTTTTTGGTTTGATTTTTCTAAGTGTAAAGTGTGTATGAATGTTTCACTTGTTACTTGCATGTATATAAGATGTTAGGTTAGTCAAGGGGACATAAAAGAGTCTTAGGAATGGCCATGGTCCTAGTCTTGGTCAAGGTATGGTAGGAATGGTGTTGCCATAATGAGGTATGGTGTGAAGTTGACCAAGTTGCAATCTTATCTCATTTTTCATGTATAATCTTGTATATGATACAAGATTTTCGGAAATTACAAAGATATACAAGATATATTTATGTAATTTTGTGTATTGGGTATAAAAGTGGGTATTTGTTGAAGCGTAGGAAAGTTTTTGTGGTTCCGGGAGTGCCTAAACGCAATTTATCGCGAAACGTATACACTTTACGTATCCGATAAAAATAAAATGAACAAAGTTAATAATTATCCTCAAAATAATTATATAACCCTTGCTTGATGTAAACATTTAATTGTTTGATGCCCGTTTACATTGAACGCTAATTTTTGGCGTACGCGATTTAACTTAACGTTTACAATTTAAAGCAAACACGTACAATACTAAAAATAAATAGTACATTTATTGACGTCGTCAAAGACTTGAAAACACAGGGTGTTATAGACTTCCCCCGTTAAACGAGCCTTGTCCTCAAGGCTCACAATGCAGCACTTGACGACGGTGTGGTCTTGGTGAAGAGGTGTGGATATTTCTTCTTGAATTGGTCTTCACGCTCCCACGTGAACTCAGGACCTCTCTTGGAGTTCCATCGAACTTTGACCAATGGGATCCGACTTCTCTTCAACCGTTTAACTTCTCGGTCCACTATTTCTACCGGTTCCTCAACAAAATGAAGTTTGTCGTCCAAATTAAGTCCATCCAACGGAACGGCTAATGGTTCGTCGGCATGACACTTTTTCAGATTAGATACATGAAATGTATTATGGACTCTGCTCAATTCTTCTGGAAGTTCAAGCTTGTAAGCAACTTCTCCAACCCTTTCTATCACCTTAAAAGGTCCAACATACCTAGGGTTCAACTTCCCCCGTTTGCCAAAACGTACGACCCCTTTCCAAGGCGAGACTTTAAGCATAACTTTATCCCCGACTTGGAATTCCATTGGTTTACGCTTCAAGTCAGCGTAACTCTTCTGTCTTTTATCGCGATCACGAGCGGCTTGCATACTTTGTTTGATCTGGGATGATTTTCTCAGTGGTCTCTTGAATTATGTATGGACCGAGTATTTGAGCTTCTCCACTTCCGTCCAGCAAATATGGTGAACCACACTTTCGACCATATAGTGCTTTCGATATGGTGACGGCACTTGATGCTATCTTTGGATAGCTATTGTTATATGAGAACTCGACTAATGGCAAATGGTTAACCCAACCCTTTCCAAAGTCGATCGCACAAGAACGCAGCATATCTTTCGAGAGTTTAAATAGTCCTCTTGCCTTTGGCCCGTCTGTTGTGGAGGGACGAAAGTACTCATATACAAATTGGTACCAAATAGCGTTCTGAAGTAACCTTAGAAATTGTTGCGAATTACTCGGGTCTCGATCAAAAATATGATTGAGTGGGTATTCCAATGCTCGTGACCCACCTCGCTTTAGGTACAATCTTGCAATGTATTATCCGAAAGGTTCAGTCTATCTCATTGGTGTGAAGATCACAGACTTGTGAGGGGGGGGCTCGTGTAAACGACACCCCAAATTGTGTCACAGCCTTGAGACGTCTTAGGAAGCTTCGTGACAAAATCCATAGTGATGTTGTCCCACTTCCATTCGGGTATCTTGGGTTGTACCAACAATCCTGATGGCCTTTGATGTTCGGCCTTGACCTTAGCACAGGTCAAACACTTGTTAACATAAGTGGCTATGTCGGCTTTCATGTTGGGCCAACGCAATGATTAGCTTCTTCATGTCTTGGTACATTTTGTCAGAACCCGGATGAATAGAGTATTTTGATTTGTGGGATTCGTGCATGATCACAGTCCGCAAATCGCCATAACAAGGTAGCCAACTTCTGCCATTGAGGCATAGGGTTCCATCCGCACGTGGTTCCAACTTTTGTTTCTATAATATGCTTCTAGAAATTTTAGCATTTTCAATCAACATTCCCCAACGTCTTTCACTCTTATGTTATCTGGTTTTCGCGCTTCTAGTCTGAGCAATTAAGATATGTTTGGGATATCCCAAGCTAATTGTCATGACTATGGTCGGAACTCTTAATGGTGGGTTCTCGTTCTTTATGCTCAAAGCATACAGCATCGACATTTGCCTTTTCCAAGGTGATAACGAATAATCGCAATCGTAAATCACTTAGCAACTCAAACATGGCGTTGCCTCATGTTCATTCTTTTTGATCTAAAATGTGTTGCATATACTCTTGTGATCAGTGAACACCGTACACTTAGTTCCCTTAATAATATAATGTCTCAGATCGTGAGAGACGAACACCACTTCACCAAAGTTATATATCATGGTTGTATAGTTCTTCCTCCAGGGAATCTTCAAATGGCGTGATGCATAAGTAATCACTTTTCTCTCTGCTCAATACAGCTACCACAAACCCCTTCTGCGAAGATCGAAGTATGCGATGAATCTTTGCTTCCTTCAGGTAATGCAAGGATTGGTGCACTGACACAATTTTTCTTCAACATATGAAAAAGCTGATTCTGTTTATTGCCCTACTCAACTTGACCTTCTTTTTGAGTAAAGCTTAGTCAAGGTTTGGCGATCTTTGAAACCTTCAATGAATCTTCGGTATTACCCGCATGACTAAAATTACACGAAATCTCGTTGGGTGACTTAGGGAGATGTCCAATCTTTAATGGATCAATCTTGATGCTGGATCCAATGAATTCCTTCAACTATCGATCACGTGACCGAGGAACTGTACTTTAGGATTCACAAAATTCACATTTTGGAAAACTTGGCATACACTCTTCCCTCTTAAGCATTCTAAGATTTGCTTTAGGTGGTTCTTATGTTCTTTCTTGTTTTTCGAATAAAATCAAGAATATCGTCACTCTAAAGACAATCATGAATTTATCCAGATATGGTCTTGCATACCCGATACATAAGGTCCATGATAGTACGGCAGGTGCGTTTTGTCAAACCAATCGGCATATACTTGAAATTTGTATTGGCCATAACGAGTTCTGAAGCAGTCTTCGGAATGTCTTTTCTCGAACCCT
Source organism: Tanacetum coccineum (assembly GCA_026074375.1). Taxonomy (NCBI): domain Eukaryota; kingdom Viridiplantae; phylum Streptophyta; class Magnoliopsida; order Asterales; family Asteraceae; genus Tanacetum; species Tanacetum coccineum. The sequence goes on along the minus strand of BQNB010106425.1, from coordinate 19,617 downwards.
CAATTGGTGATAAACCTAACTTATGTCGATTTCGAGTAGCACTAGACCCTTAGAGCTGATCAATAAATCAGCAATTCTTGGGAGCGGATAACAGGTTCTTCACCGTTAGTTATCAATTACCGGGTAATCAATGCACATCCGGAATGACCCGTCTTTCTTCTTGACAAACAAGGGACGGGCTCACCAGGGCTCGGAACTAGGTCTTATAAAGACTTTATCGATACTCTTTTAGTGTGAGTTAACCTCTTCATTTCAGAAGGCGCAAATCGATAAGGTTGCCACGTGCTCAGGCTGCCAGCTACAGGACCAAATCAATTTGAAACTCCACTTGCCGAGTCGGAGGAAGACCCGGAAGTCTTCAGGAATAGTACTTCAGGAAAGTTTGAACTTTATTGGTATCGTCCTCTATTCGCTTCTTCTCTGACTTGCTCTTCAATCTCTTTGTAGTAACATGTGCCAAGAAAGTTAGGGAACCCTTTTGATCCAAAGTTCTTCTGCAATTTAGTGCAAAGAAATGATGTTTAATCATGTCCCATTTACCCTGGGTTACTTCCATCACCGTGTATGGATTAAGGGTTTATTTCTCCAGGGGAATGGAAAATTCTTCTCGGCACACAAAAATGACCGCTTGGTATTCGCCACAATTCTCATACCGATTATAGATCAAAAAATACCGAAGATTCTACCGAGCATTAAGTTCTGGAAATTTGGTGGGGGTTTTTTTTTAGGAGTTTAATGTGCAACCTTTAAGTATAGTGTTTAACCCAATTATCCTCTCGTCAGCTAGTTCAACATCATAATAGTGATCTAGGGTAGATGGCGTAATGTCAATCTGGGAGCTAAATGTAGTAAGATACACCAAAACTTTTCGATGGCACCCGTAAATCAAAAAGTTATTAGAGCATAGCGGTTGTTTATGAAGGAACGTTACCGCAAGACGGTTCTTGGATTTTGCCCCCGCATTTCCATCTCAATACACATTCGTGGAGCTCTGTATCGCACAGCTTGATTACCTACGGTTGCCTTTGTTTTTTTTCAGCCTTGGACAATCCTTCTATGAAGTGTCCCTGAACTCCCGGCACTCAAAACATAAGTTGGTTTCATGACCCGATTTGGTGCATTCTGGGTGTTAGTGTGTTGGCGTTTCCCGTACCCTACAGGTCACGGGCGATTGCTTTTCGTTTTCGTGACATATTTGTTGCATTTCTAGCACTTGTGGAGAACACGGACCGTCATGGTGGTTAATTGCACTTTAAGGATAGGGTCTATGTTCCCCATATGTTTCTTATCACCCGATCCAGCAGTGTTATGCCATGCGGTGTTTTGCCTCTTTGATTTGTTGTTGTTTTGTTGATTATGACTGTCTCGCGGAAGTGTTTTCAAATCTTCCTCTTCGTTTGTCAGCCTTGTCTTCCGCAATGGTACTGACTCTCTTGTCCATCAGTTCAGTGGCCATTTCAATGGCCTCTTGCATTGTCTTTGGTTTTGAAGCTACGATGTTTCCATGGATCATATCGGGCAATCCCCCGACATACCTTCGGATTTTGTCTGGACTCCTCAGGGAACATTCCTCACATGAGCAGGAAGTGCTAGTTCTTGAATATGTTGGTTGTACTTGACCAAATCCGTACCTTCACTTTCTAAGTTCCACAATTCTGCCTCAAGCTTTCTTCATTCGTTTCGTGGACACATATTTGTCGGTCATCTTCTTTACATTAGATCGACCAAGTTCATTGAATAATGCAACATCATGAGTAACAGTCATAACATGGGAATTCCACCTGTTAGAGCACTTGCTAATAGAGTCATGTAGAGAACTTGACTTGTTTTCACCGAGCTGTTGCTTATTGGAAGACAGCTCTCCATTCTTTCGAAACCATTGGGTTAACTCAACCACTCCCTCTGTGCCCTTGAAATACAAAGGTTTACACTTCCATGAAATAATGGTAAGTGCCAATCTCTAGCAACGCGTTCAGATCCCCTGAACCTGTTCCCGAAGAATGGCTATCAGTGCCAAACCTAGTTGCGTTCACGTGCGGCCTGAGCGGCACGGACACCTTGATCATTCATGAGCTTGGAGTTGGGCATTTGTGGTCCATAGTGGTTGTGGTCTGCTGTTGGGGTTTTTTGGTGTTGTTGTGGCGGTGTTGCCTGTGGCTCTTTTTGGTTGCCATTTTCCTTCAATCACAAGAAAAATAATACCCGTTAGATTTCATAAAATCTTAACATGACTGGACATATCAATGATAAAATATAGTGAGTTTCACATCACATAGTGAAATTGTACAATTGATGAATTGTTAAATAACAATATATAACCAAATGACAGTTCATTCACTACAAATTCGATTATAGACATGGACATTATTACCATCATTCCATATATAACTGGAAACATACATGATTCGGTTGCTTGATACGCAAAATGAAAATCAAACATAGAGCCCACTAGCCGGGACGTTCTCGTAATACTTAGTAGGCTATACAGGATAGCTAATCAGAAACAAAAATCTATACAGGATAGCTAACCAAAACAAAAGATCTATACCGCCTGCTAGCTGGGAGTAACCCATAATACTTAACAGACTGCATAGTAGGTACAATCATAACCAAAGTCTAGGAACTGCTACCAGTGTCCTCCAATGTGTCAACGCGTGCTCCAGCCTCCAAGGCCTGGGTACGCATGATATGCTGAACAGCAAGATCATCTGCAGCCTGACGCTGCCACTCGTGGCGACGCGCCTCAGTCTCTAATACTGTAACTCGTGCCTCTAATGCCCTGCAGTGAGCTTCAGACCTAGCCAAGGCCTGACGAGTCTCCATACCCTCTTGCTCGTAAGCAAGTCTCTCTCTCCTCAATACCTCAATCTCAGCTCTCACAGCTGCACGATCCTTCTGGGCATCGTGATGTTGTGTGCAAAACTCTGAACTCTCCCTAGTGCAAACATCTACCTGGTAAGTGACCCTCCTGTTGACCAACTCTAAAGCGGTCATAATCCTCCTCTCAGTATCTCAGAGTCTGGTCTCTTAAGTAGTCCTAGGCTGTCTGCAGCTGATGCCTGAACTATCTCCAACCTCACACCCAAGGTCTGGGAGAGTAAGTAGTAATCTCTTATGAGGAGGTGTGTCAGCCTCGGGATATCAGCTATGTGGCTAGCAAGATGGTGCAGGTAGTGGTTATTGGGTAACAATGGTGGGGTCCCTGATGGGTGTAGTGAATGATAGTAGGCTGATGCTACATCTCTCATCTCAACCTCGAGTGCTCTAGGACTAAGAGGTCGAATCCGTGGAGATAAAAATAATGGTGGTAGTGGAGGTATAGGTGCCTCATCCTCAGCTGGCACTAAATCCTCAGGATGCTCAGGCTCAGGAATGTACACTGGTACATGGTCCTCAGGTACATACCCTGGAGAATATGGTGCCTGCTCCTCAACTGTCGGGGCAGGCCTCCTCGTAAGCATCCTTAGATGGAGTACTCCTTGATCTTTTCATGCCTCAGAGGTGAACAGAGTATTAAGTAAAGGTAGAATCCGCTGACTGACATGCTGTGAACAGACCTCACACACCCCCACTAGCAGAAAACTTATATGAGTATATATATAAGGCTCTTATTGTAATATACGTAATATATTATAACCACGTATATCAATTATGAATGCATCTAGTCCAACCAACTAATGCAACAAGTAGTGTATGCATGAATGTATGCACCTATGTATGTCCCGTGTACAACCCCGTTGTATGAATTCGTTGTTTGAAAATGGTTATAGTCCAGCAAAAACATTTGACCTGGTTCTCTATAACCTTGGCTCTTGATACCAATCTGTAACACCCCCAAATTGGGTCGCAGCGGAATATGGGTCCGGGGCGTGTTACTTCTTAGATCAATAACACAAGATATATATAGAACGACCAAAAAGTTGTTTGAAAACGATACATTGGATTTAACAAAGTAATTGTTACATAAGCCCGAAGCTTAACTTGTTCACTTGATCAAAATACAAAGATTTTCAGCCAATAACAGTTAAACAAAATGAAATGCGACAAAATCTTAATGCCATGAAATCACAAATACAATACCACAATGTATCCATCGCACATTGTTGCTATATTGATCCCCCTGATAAAATTGCTTTTTAAACGTCACCTATAATGTTGGTGAATTCATTGGTTGATAAATCATATATCGTAGGACCAAAGATCTCCAGGTGTATGTTAATGCAACAGATGCAGACTCATATAAATGTTTTTTCGTTGCCTAAGCTCATGACACTGAAGCTTGAGTGAATGGATGCCAAATTATTGGCCTAACATTGCACCGTGGTGATTGTTCTAACCCGCATAATACTATAGTTGGAATGGTATACGTTAATTTCCCTAGTGATAGCTAATCACCCGAACGGGGTTTGTCAATCCCATTAGATCTATTTATAGCATTCTCGCTCGTAATTAACAGTTCATGATAATGGGCTCAGATTTGGGTTATCGTACTTTAGGCAAACATGTAACCATAATGTGAAACTTATACACTTGTGTCACAGTTGTAATAACATTTTGCATGGTTCTCCCCCAAAAACTTTGTAAAACAAAATCATGGAAACACGTGCGGCATGAACCTCAACTTTATGTGAGCGAATAACAAGAATATCACAGATATTGAGCCACGCAAATCGATCAAATGGCAACATGATTAAATTAAGTTCGTATAAGTACTCAATCACATTGATGACTACTTACCATGCTTAATTCGTTATAGTAATCACATCTAATCGTTTGAGTGAAAACATGTTTTATAAAATTTAAAACGTTATATAAAAATACTTTGGTTAATATCGTCATACTTTCACGTTTTAACTCCGCTTTCTTGCGTTTCTTATGCCCATCTTCGTATTAAGTACGAGTTATCATAATTTGCACATTTTCCTGTATTTTGACCCCCTGAGTGAACAGTAATACTTTTACTGATCACATCTGAGGTAGCTTTATTTTTAACGTTTCTGTTGTCGGTAAAAACCCGTAAATGTGTATTTTTTCGTAATAGCTCCGTTTTTAGCGTTTTCTTTCGTGGACGTTTCGTAATTGAAATTCTATATATGTATGTGGTTTACAAAAAATATAACTTTCTGTTTTTTATTTATGTCATGAATAGTAACTTTTACAAAATAGTTTTATAAAAGTAATAATTGTCGTAAACTCGGAAATTTCATAAATCGTTCGTTATTAATTGTTATCATTACGACTTCTTATCATTTTGGAATCCAAAAATATGTATTATTTGTTAAAATATTAACTATTGCTGTTTATAACTTTTTTAAAAATTGTTTTTTATAAAAATTCCATTTGCGACTTCGTTTATTAAAGTTTAGAACATAGTTTTTTAACCGTAACTTTTTCGTTATTAATCCGTTTAACAAGTTTCTTACCTTTTCGGAATCGTGTGAAATGTATTATCTTATAAAATATTAAGAAATGGATATGTTAAATTTCGAATTTTGGTAATGGAATGTTGGGATAGTTTGTTTAAGTCCAAAATTAAGTTGTTACCTTGTTTTCATCTTTGACTTTTTGACCAACTAATCTTATCATTTTTTTATTTATCATTATATATTACATGTATTCATATGTCTATAGTCCTTTTATGGTCCCCCTTTGTCAATATGTACAGTCTTTATCCTTACAATAATAAACCATATCTTTTAATAAAAAATCCATAATTCATAGTTTTGTCCATAATCATTTTTATACATAACCAAGTGTGTACAAGTGTATTTCTTCCAAGATAACTTTATTTTAGTGTTCAAGTAACATTAATATGAGTCCATAATTAATATTAATATGTCTTATGTATTTCTTTATCTTGAAACATATTATGAAACTATAAAAACCTTAAATCACTTGTGTGACCATTTTAACATGATGTCATTAACATCATAAGGTATATAAAAGTGTACATTATGATGACAACAAATAAAAACTTCTTTTTACATGTTAATAATCCTAAATGGTGATTTAAGCTAAATAGAATAATCATATGCATAAAAATGAAAATTATAAGAACATAAAGAGTTCAAGTAAACCTTATGAGGTATGATGATGATGATAAGCAAGTGCTAAACCCTTGTTTAGCCACAAAACCAAAGCTTGCACAAATAAAAACCCTTGTTTACTTAACAAAACCCTAGCTTCCTTTTTCTTGAGTAATACTTGGAAAAGCTTAGCCAATGCTTGGGATCACCTTAGAATATCTTATAATGGATGTGTATAGGTGTGTATGGGTTGTATAAAAATTGATATGGGTTTGTGTGGTGGTGTGCTTGATGCCGTGAGCTATATAGAGCAAAAAGGGGATGTTTGTTTGATTTTTACTAAGTGTTAAAGCATGTAAGTGCTATCTCTCTTATGTATACATGTATATAAGGAGTAGATCTAGTCAAGGGAACATGTTATGGTCTTAGGGATGGGTCATGGGTCTTAGGGATGGTTTTAGGTACTAAGATAAACAAGAGTATGGTATTGTATATGAGGTATGGTGTTCATTTGACCAAATGAAAGAGTTTCCTTATTTTTATTGTATAACTTTGTATCTATTGCAAGAAATTCGGCAATATAGAGCTATACATGATATATTTGAGTAAATTTTATGTATTGGGTATAAATGTGGGTATTTGTTGAAGCGTAGAAAAGTTTTGGTGGTTCCGGGAGTGCCTAAACGCAATTTATCGCGAAACGTATACACTTTACGTATCCGATAAAAATAAAATGAACAAGTTAATAATTATTCTCAAATTATTTCACTTACCTTGGTTTGATGTTAACAATTTATTTGTTTGGATGCCGTTTACATTGAACGCTAATTTTTAGCTTACGCGATTTAAACTTAATTAATGAAATCACAAGCAAACGCGTTACAACCTAAAAATTAATATTGTACATTTATGACGTCGCCCATATGACTTGAAAACACAAGGGTCGTTATAATTAACATTACTCTTAAAATTTATATTATATAGATAATATTAATATTTTAATACGTATAATTAACCAGGAAGTATGATCACTCCGGTTCATTTTCGCCCCCAACGATCTTTGGTGAAATTGAAACCTTGCTTTAGTTTGGCATTGTGATTTGAATGAATTGAGGAGAAATTATATTTTTAAGTTTCTATAACTACTAATTAGATTTAGCAACAATATTAAAAGATATTAATTACCACTTAAACATAATTTACGAGAGCAAAGCAATATAAAAAGCGGACAAATATGCAATTCCACTAATTTTACTCCTCCTAAAAAATTCAAAGCTTTAATTTTAACACCTAAAATAGGTACAAATTAGAAAATTTTAAGAATAGAATAACTATTTTTTTGTTGTTTTGATTATTTTTGAGTTTATTATGAAACTTAAAAATTTTTTTCATCTAATTAAATCTAAAAAATATACTTAAATTAAGTCCTAATAAATTCAGAAAAATGATTTTTTAAAAATTAGATTGTCTAAAATAACATAAAAACTCAGAAAGGAAAACTATTTTTAACTAATTTTTAAAATCTAATTCCTATTTTTTAAACTTAAAAATAAAAGCTCAAAATGAAAATTAAAATCTAAAAGGGGTGTTAAGGTTGAAAAATGTTTTTTCTTAAATGTTTTATGAAAACTAGAAGTTATTTATTTAATGCTAAAAACTATTTTTTTGTAATTTTAAAAGTCTATTTTATGTATTTTATGGTATTTCATAAAATATAACACATACGAAAAAATCCTAGAAATTAATAAAATAAAAGGAAAAATCTGAAAAATTCAGGTGGTAATAATCTAAAATGCAATAAGATTAAATGAAAAATAAAAAGAAGGTGTCAGCTTAAAAATAAAGCTCCTTTAGCCAGTAGTTAAGCTCTCCGACCACTTATTAACTAAAAGGGAAAGTGAAAATGAGTTTATTTTAAAGATTAAATGGAAAAGAGAATAGGTTGGATGAGCTAATGTAGTGCAATGGTAAACGTTCATGGGAACATTTGTGTAGGAGAGGTAGGTCGTGGGTGTTCGAGGTCTAGCAACCCCTTTTTTCCATTTTTTATATTTTTCACTTTTTGCCTAAAAAATTAAAACTAGAACTTGAAAAGGACTCTGTTTTTTGAACAAATTTTAATAAAGAAAAAAAGCTCTATACCTTCAATAATTTTTTAAGCTTATTATCAGTTATAAAGTTGACAGGTTCCAGAGGACAAGTGAAAGTGAAGGGGAGAGAAATAGTGAGCTTTTAAGCTCAATTTTGCTTACTTGGACTTAAACCTTTGCACAATGCTTATTTTAAGCTCAAAATTCCAAAAAAAAACAAAAAAAACGTGTTCTGGAATAGTTTATGATGTGCTAAAGCTAATTATGAAAAGAGATTTTGAGCTGGATATACAGGAGACAATTGGAATATTTATGATTTAAAGTGCCAAAATCATATTAATAACTCAAAAAGCACAAATCTCTATTTAAGCTAAAAGCTCATAATCTAGACTTGGCTAAGCTCTTGGAATTTTATCTATCTACTCATTAGCGATGAAATTTAGGGACAAGAAAAATTAGGTATACAACTATTGTAAAATTTAAAACTAAGTGTACTAAATCATATTCCTACTATTTTTGGCTTTTTTTTAGTTCGTTATGACAACTTTTAAAGCTAAATGCCCCTAATCAATTAAGCTATAAAATAGTAAATAAGACTTAATCTATATTAAACTATGACTAAACTTTAGGCTACTAAAATTTAAGAACCTAAATCCTAGATTTACTAACTTAAATGAGACTAAAAGATCAGCAGTACTAACTACTTGTTAGTACTGCTGATGCAAATGGCAAAAGCCAAACCAAATGTGCAGGGTAACCTAGTGAGGTTTAACCTGCACTTAACACTCTTGTTGAGTGTGTATAAACACAAATCAAACACACACAAAGCCCTAAAGAGCTTAGATCAAAATTAAGCTAGCAAATAAAAGCAACTTTGTCCCCTGGTGCAGGAACACAAATATTAAACCATAACTCATTAAATTATGGAAAACTTAACTTTTGAAAACTCAATTCTTAATGATTATAAATGAATTAGAAACTGACTCAAGTAAAATTGAGGATTCATTTGACCATTTTGATGTCAAACTAGCTAAATCCAAACACTCCTTATGAATGGACATATTTTATCAAAAAGTCTTTAGAATTTAAAAAACTAATTGACAAAGACATGAAATACCGATTAATAAACTACTTTAAAACATGCTTAATGATAATGGTATTAAAACAGATCTTGAAAATAAGCAAAAGTCTAAGTTCTATACTATTTCCTACTATTTTTGGTTTTTTATGACTTTTGATGACAGATATGAGAAACTAATGATTTATAACTATTAAACTAAAAACAAATGATGAATAAGCATTAAATAGCAATATAGCACTCAAATTAGCAACTAGAAAACAGATAAGCACTTTAAATAAGCAAATAAGCAAGTAAACTACTATTAAGCTAGATAAATGAAAAGTACTAGAAATTAAAAGATCAATGAATTAAATGAAAGACTTACAATAAACTTCAGCTTAACAGAAGCTATTAACTCAATTATCAACTACAAGCTCTAGCTTATCCTATTGGATAAGCTAGTAAAAGTCCTTGGGATTCCTTCCATGATTGAATCCCCTTCCAAAGCTTAAAATCCAAAGGTAAGGTGTTTAAACTGATTTATTAGGTTTAAGTAGATTAAAAAAACTAATTAACTCTATTATTAGCTTATAGACTAATAAGAGCTTATTCAGTAGCTTATGATCTTTAGCTTATCATTTAGAGAAAGTCTAAGAGGCTTTGAGCGTTAAACAAAAGGAACTTATTGACAGAGTGAAACTGTATGTCATTAATAAAAGCTATGGTTTACATTACTTGAAAGGAAAACTTACAAAGGCTTTAAGGAAAAATAAGCTCTAAAAATTAGAATATAATGATAAAAATTCATAAAACTAACTAACTACTTAAAAATATTCTCTTGTGTGTGTGAGAGTGAGCTCTATTTATAGGCTCTCATAGATCCTTCTAGGCCTTGCTTGCATCATACGCTCCTCTCAATCTCAGCCAATCATTCCATCAATCATTTGAGAGTCATTTTGAGCCGTTTGATCAAATTCCATCTCACACGGATTGCCAGCGTGGCAATCCGTGATGTGACACTTTGTGTTACATCTCTGAGTGGTTATAGTGTAAAAATCATAATCTCTTGTGCTTTCCCCTCTCGACGTGGCTTCTTTGCTTGATGTGACCATTAAAACATTGAGATTATCATAAATCCTATCCCTATCATCTATATTGTACCTCACTTGAATTGTCGTCTTGACCTCAATTTTGAAAAGCCTCTGTTTTTAAACTGTGGGGTAATCGGGGACGATCGAATGACAGTAAATGGTTTTGGCGCCCATTTTTCTTTATATAATGAAGAGAGGTGAAAAAACAGTGTGAGCTTTAGGCTAATTGGCAAATTTAGTCCCTACTGGATTGTTATTTTAAAGTAAAAGTTTAAAGGATATGGAAAAATGGCAACATTGGTCCTTGTGGTTATATAAAAAGGGTAAATGGGCTAAGGGTAATGGGCTTTTGGATCCGGGTAGAGTATTTAAGGGTTTAAGGCCCATTTAAGGGTTAGGGACCATTTATGTAACTTTTGGAAAGTTGAGGGACTTAAATGGTAATTATGGGTTTTTGTCTTTTTATGGTTGACTTTTGTTGACTGAGAATTGACCAAGAGTTGACCACAGCTTTGACTTTTTGATACCCATTTTCCCTTGCTTTTGGCTTTGCATCACTTGGCCTTACTTTTGTGCTCTTCGTTCTCTCATGTCCGTTGTTTGACCCTTTTTGACGGTTTTTTGTGATTTTTGGCTATATTCGTACCTCCACAACACAAAAACACAAAAACAAGCTGTGTATATTTGCCATTTTTAGTCTGTTTTGGGTCATTTAGGGTCATTTTTGGTGTTAACGGATATGTGTATTTTACACTTATCAAAATTCCCCAAACTAAATGATTGCGTGTCCTCACGCAATATTACATGCCTTATAACCAAATACCTCGAAACTTCCCCAAACTAAACCTTTGAAAAGTAGCAAAGATTTTTGTTGAGAGAGTTAAAAGATCACAAGTTATAAAACACCCGAATTCCCATTTTCAAAAAAAAAATTTCTCTTTTTATGATTTTTCTTGAAATATTCTTAACTACAACTTATTTGTGTTGACATAATGTATTGTTTTCATTACCTCATTGGTAACTTTAAGGATCATAGAACAAAAAGCACAATTAAGTGTCTAAAAGATAACTTCATCATCCCTGATTTTTTCACTTTTCCCATGCTAAGCTTAAAAATAAGATCACTGCTAATTACGAACTAAGATGCTAAGACTACTTATAATTACAACTTGTGAATTTCTCTTCCCGACATAAATCATATATTTAGGTGTGTGTGTTCAAATTAATTTAAACCATTAAATCCACATATTTAGATAGTTGAAATCCGACCAAGCTTTACACATGGGCCTTTTGGGCAAATATGTTAATCACTTAGCAAGATCACGACTCAAAGCAAACAAAAACCTCCTTAGCTAAGACATCGTTGGTTCACTTGTCCCATTAATGACTTTCTTCTCTAGCATCCCACCGTCATCGGGTAAGTGCTAAGGCTTTTGACACCCCATCCGGAGAATACTAATCGAAACGCATGAACTTCCGATGAAAAAGCCTTGTAGACTTTTGCAAATTTTGGTTCAAAAGAATACTTTGGTTTTAGAAAAGAAAACTTTTACTATTTATTTTCTAACTTGCAACATTATTATCACTATTTACACTTGCTAGGAACCGGTATCACTTTTCTTTCGACGACACATCGGCCACGCCTCCGACAAGAGCTCGTGTACTTATTATGATACCAACCCTAAATATACATCCTCCATCCTTTCTTTCGATGTCACATCAGGAGCGAACCGACAAATGCCCATGTACTTTATTATGATGGAGTTTGTATATTAATTATTAACATTAAGGATTTATAACTTGCATCCTTTTTATTCACCAACTACATTTTTTTAAAGTAACACAATTCAACACATTATTTTTGCAAATAGAAAAATTTCGTTTTAGAAAACCAAAGTATAAACTTGAACTAAAATTCTTATTTACTCAGGTCTTCAACTGTTGAGTTTTGTTGGTGGTTTGTTCCTCTACCCTCTCTCTTTAGCTGCAAAGTGTTTTTTCTTTGCTCAAAGGAGTTCTTTAAACATGTGGACTTTTTCATTCAATTGTAAACTGCTCTTGTTTTTCAGCTTTGCAGTCATTCAGCAAACTGGTAATCAGCAACAACTTTTGCTGTAATCTCCCCATCAATATGTCTTCAACATATCATTACTTCTTCCACTCTACGCAATTCTTTCCTCTTCATCACTCTTATGCATGTAAATATAAGTGCAAACTCTTGCAACAAGCATGATTTTGAACTTCCTTTGTAGGCTTCCCAGTTCAAGTTACTACCATTTTCCCCCCTTTTTTGTTTTCTTTGTCTTGAAACTTTTGCTTGTGATGGTTGTTAGTAAGAACTGTTATTGTAGTGACCCAGCTCAGTAATAAACCATCCATTCCTTGAGTTGGATAAATGTAGCATATCTTGTTAGTAGCAGCACTAAACCCGTTTTGTTGAACGTCACTGGCATCACTAAAAAACTGGTACACTTGGATCTTCTATAACATCCCCTTATTACCTTGGATTTTTACACTTATACAAAATCTGCAAGTTGCTTGACAATAGTGTAACGTTCATCAACATTAAATTCACATCTTTAGCAACAACATCAGTTACTGCACACACCTCATCACCAGTCATAAGTACCCACATCAAACAATTCATGCATCAGCATCAACTCGAACACATAACTAGTGTAATTTCATCCATTAGCAATCAATAGCAATAATCCTCCCTGCAGTTGGATGCATCCTAGACCATAAAACTTCTCATCACCAGAAGGATTTCTACCCTAGCTAAGCACCTAACCTTTCATTAATCGATTTAGCTTATGATTTCTATACTTCATTTCTGTTTAAGTTTATTTGACCCTCCTTTTTCAAACTATCAATCCTTATTAGCTTTGAGTGTTCATTGTATTCTCCAAAGTCAAGAACCCTTTGTTGTAAATTGGAAACATAGTATTTCCATCAATTACTGAGTTTAAGTCTATACCTCATCACTTCAAAGTGTGTAACCTTTAGCAAGCAGTGAATCAGTTAGAAAGTTTAGATATCATTCACAAACTAATTAAAGCAATGTAAACCCCTTATAGTTTTCCTGGCCCTAGGACACTACCTAAACTAGTTTATGGGGAACTTGGTTCATTAAGTGTTGCCTTGGATCGGGTCTTAGTTATGTTACTATTGTCCTGTTCTGCTTCTAAGCTAGAAGCAGTAGTTGCAGCCCTTACCAAACTATCACCCAACTCCTTATGGACAGCCTCATCTGCAACAATGTTTGTAAGACCACTAGGCTGAGTACCTGAGTGTCCTTTCCTCTTAGGCTTCTAGGTTATGAGTCTTTAGAGGTTGAGAAAGTGTTGATTGGATGAATAATGTGGGTGTGTGAAGGGGATCTGATGGAATTGTTTGGATCTTCACCCAATTCATGTTTGGTTTTCACCACCATTGATTGGAACTTAAGGAGTTTACTATCCAAAAAAACATTTTGCCCTGCCTTCTCATGTTTCCCAAGATCTTATTAAGTTGAGAGAGTTCAAATGTAATTCACTTGTAGTTGAACATACATCACTTTTTATTCCAGAAATACTTGCACAAACCTTGGATACATTAAAAATTTCCCATACAAATTATTCAAGTTTCTAGCGATACTTTCAAAAATGTATTTTGAAAAGTTAAATTTCTGATTTGTAGCTAAGCAGATAATTACAGATGCCATAGTGCTACTAAGAGCCAATCCATGTAGTGTATTCTTTTGAACTTATGCATTATAAAATAGTAATGAATTACAAAAAGAAAAATCCATTGTGGGAAAAGAATGCTTATAGAAAGTAAGCATTTATGTGAAATCTTCTCAAACCCCATCCTATGTAATTTCTTTAAAAATGGTAAGTAGTTTGGTTAAACAATCAATCCCTTCAGCAGTCTTCTGAGATGAAGATCTCTCTAACAATTGATTCTATACGATTATCTTCTTACCATCAACTAGGTCATGTAACTGAAAGTCCCCATAAAATATTATTGTCCTTGACATGAAAGACCATAACAGTTCCGAGAACATGAATTATATATATAGTCGATTAACGATTAAAGGCATATCGATAAAGTTGTGTGCATTCAAAAATCCAAATTTGTTTCGAACCCATAACTTTCTTCGATTAATACAAAAATAATGTGAACCATAATTGTGAGAAACTGACAAACTTTAGATTCACTCATTAGTGTTGTATTGATAATTATATAAATTTATAAGTTATGGGTTTAATAGTTATAGCGTATTTAAAAGATTGTAAATTGATTAAAAGATTGATTAGACCCTTAATTGAAGTATCTAATGAAAATACACTCAACAACATTAACTTAGAACCATCAAGTATGTAAATTTATATACCATAGCAACATTTAACTTAATGAACCAACAGAATTAAGTTAGCCTAGTATCATCACTATTTGAGTCCACCAGTATTAACTTCAATTCCATTCCAAAAATTCCATCATCAATCTAACACTTTTCTTAGCTTTTCCTACAAAAGGTTAGTCCAAAAACCAAGAAAGCACAAGCCATAGCAATTTTCATAATTATCACAGTATTAATTATACCAGCAGTATGAAGTATAACTAAACAGTAGGTAACCACAGAAATAAGTATAACCAGCAATACCTAAATTATACTTAAACAGCAGAAACTTGTTATGAACATGACTAATAGTAACAAATTCATACAAAAACTTTACAAAAACATAAAGATATAAAATACTTTTAGACGATTCAACATCCAATAACAACAATCAATATTGAAATCTACTTACAATCAAAGCTTATGTAAGCAAATCCTTCAACATTCTGCAGTATAGAATTTTACCATTAAATATTTCTTTCATTGCAATCTCTAATAAAATGATGTCTGATCTCCATATTGCTAATTATTATTTTAAGTGAAAAACAGGATTTTTGATTATGCAAATAGTACTGTTATTATTTAATAAAGATCTTGGTATTCATAAAATGAACCCAATAAATCAATAGTTGTTCTGAATCCAAGCACTTTCCTACAGTAACTTAAGGCCACATACTCAGCTTCTTATATTAAATTTGCAACCACTGTCTATTTCTAGCACTGCATGATAATTAATCTACATACAAGGAATGGAACAACCTCCAGTTGTAGACCATCTTATCCAAATCAAGCACCATGCATAATCACTATCAGTGTAAGCTACCAAAATCAAAAAGATAATCAATATGGAAAACAATGCCTAATTTTGGTTCACCTTTTAGGTACCTTAAAATTCCTTCCACAAGCATGAAGATTGTGAAACATTTAGATTGACTTGGTATCCAGCAACATGCACACACTGCAAAACATGATGTCGGTCTTGAAGATGTAAGATCTACATCAATGAACCAATCAATAACCATACATATGACTTCACATCTTTCACCATCTTCATCCTTGTAGCAACATGGCTTTTGAGTTTCATTGGGGTGCTTGCAGACTACTGACGTTTGTTAAACCAAAATTTCTTTAAAATTTCAACAACATAATTTACTCCTGACTAATAAATAAGTCATCCTTCCTTCTGCTGGCACTAGTAATCCCCAGAAGAATGTAAGTTCTCCCATAGAACTTATCTGAAATGTTTCATGCATTAACTTCTGAAATGCATAACATAGCTCCTTCTTTGTTGAACCAAAGATGATATCATCCACATAAACCTAGACTAGCAAAATATCACTTTTGTGCCTTTTGATGAATAAGATCTTGTCAATTTTCCCTCTTTGAAACCCATTGTCCAAAAGATATGTTTGACAGGAAGGTTTTCAAACCAAGCTCTAGAGCTTGATTAGTCTATAAAGTGCTTTTTCAACCTTAGTATACTCAATCACGAAAGTCCCTGGATCTTCAATCCTGGTGGTTGACATACATCACACTCTTCTTTTCCTAACTTCCCAAAGAGAAAAGTCACTTTTTAACATCATTTGATACACATAAAATCTTTAAATGATGCATAAGCTAAAAAGAAGCCTAATTGCTTCAATTCTTGCAACAGGGCAAAGACTACATCATAGTCAATCCCTTCTTCTTTTATTGATGCACCCTTTAGCAACCATCTATTGCTTTATTTTTATCACAATTCCCCTTCATCCTTTTATTCCAAAAACCCATTAGTGCCTATATCACTTTTCTATTGGTAAATCCACTAAAGCCAAACTTCTTGTAATTTGAATTGAAGAAGCTCTTCCTGCATACCTCTATCCAGCTTGTATCCTTCAATGCTTGAATTACCATTTTGGGTTTCTTCCTGTGACTAAAAAGCAATCAAACAAGCATTTTTGAAGTCTTTATGATGGTTCTTTGTTGAAAAGTAACTAACAAACCCATTTTCTTCCAATTCTTGACATCTTTCCTTGTTTGAATAGCTGATTGCAAAACCTCCAATCACCTGATTAAGAGGATGATCTTTATAATTCTTGTAGTTGGAATATGACGACTTAGATGTTTAATCCAAATTATACCATGTCAGCCTCTACCCATCACATCTTCATCAATTCTTGATAAGTCAATAGCTAAAATCTCCAAAGCAGTTACAATTGGATCAACTAAAGTTCAATGCTTGTTTCTTTCCACCAACATATTAACTTCATTTGTGCCGCAGCAAATAACATTGTAAGAGATGTTAACAATATCTTCCTTCTCTTGATCATTACATTCACTATGTTTTCTTGGATCTTCATCAACCTTTCATCCCCATCATCACTTGAGGTATTGGATCATTAACATTAGAAGTCTTTGATCATATAGGAATATGGTAATTAGCAGTCCAAAAATGGTCTCAAAAGTAATCTTTAACAAGGATCTGTCTCCTTTCTAGCTTTTACCTGCATTCTCACTTGCTTTTTTGTACCTTCAAAACCATAGACTGTGTACCATGCAACAAGTTGGCCTCATAATTCATATATTCTTGTTAGTGCATACAAAATCAAATAGCCATCTGCTAGCTACCTACAACATTAGGAGTGGTTATTCTCACTAAACCTAATATGTCAAGTTGTCTTCCAACCATCCTTGTTCTAACTATTAAAAACTCTAAAGATTACAATATAAAGCTATCCAACAAAGAATACCTTCATAGCCTTACCATCAAATTTGCCTAAGAGATCTATGTAATTAAGATGGAAACAGGACACCCAAAGTCTCATAAAACTTAAAGTATGGAGTTCTACTATGAAAAAGTTCATAATGGGGTATTGTAATGAGCTTACAACAAACACTCTATTTTGCACATAACAAGCATATTAACTGCTTCTGCCCAAAAGTAGTTATAACGATAGAAATCAGCTAGCATAGTCCGAAGCATCGTCACTTATGTCCTATTCCTCTTTTCATCAACACCATTTTATTGATGATTCTATGCTACTCAAAATTGTCTTAAAAATACCCTTCACATCTCACAAAACTGATTACATTTCTTTGTTTTTGAATTCATTCCATTATCACACCTAATCACATTAACCTTGTTATCAACTAGAAATTTCTATCCCAGTATATGAACGGACTAAGAAGCCATGAGTTCTAATCCATAGAGTAGAGCTATAAATAAAAACCAATGTAAACCTACTATAATCATCTGTGACAACTAGGCAATACATTTTCTTCATAAGGATTTTTACAAATTGTTTGACCAAACAAGTCCAATACAACAAATTAAAGGAAGAACTGATTGAGTCCCTCTGTTTGGACTTACAAGATGCTCTGAGTTCTTTCCTTTTACAAGCAACGCTTTCCCTTTTGACAAGCAACACAGGTTTGATCATTTTTAAAAAGTTTGGAAGGTAAACCTCTTACAAGATTTCCCTTAACCAATTTATTCATGGTTTTAAAATTTAAGTGACCTAGCCTTTTGTGCCAAAGTTTAGATTCATCAGATGTGGCTTTTGTAAAAAGGCAAGTTAAACCTCCTTTTGGAACTATGTTCTTTAAATCAACACTATACATATTGTTCTTTCTAGGAACTCTAAGTAAAACTTGACTTTCATCAATTAACTTAAAGTTTGGAGATAAAACAATACATTCAGTGTCATTAAAAAGAACACTATTCTTTTTATCACACATTTGTGAGATACTAAATAGATTAAACATTAACTCTCTCACAAAATACACATTTTCAAAATCTAGATTACCAGTTTTAATGGTACCTTTTTCTGTGATTTTTCCTCCTTTGGGGTTCCCTCCAAAAGCAACATATCCTCCATCTATCTCTTCATAGTTTGTAAGATAGGACATGTTCCCTGTCATGTGCCTTGAGCATCCACTATCAATTACTCCTTGATCCTGTAAATCCATTTGTGGATTGCCCTGCACATTAGGTAAGAAAATCAGTTTCTTTTAGAGACCCAATCCATCACTGACTTGTATATGCCTTATGCATCAACATAATCAAACTTTTTTAGGTGATTGATGCACTGTTGTGTTTAGAAACATGGTCTAAAACTTTATGCTTTGGTTTCCAAACCCAACAAGCTGAGGCCTTATCAGCATTAAAATTATTTCCCTTAACAACATTAACTACTGCTTTTGGCCTAGCAATATTAAATTTTTTACCCCTAACAGTATTAACCCTTTGATTAATATTACTGTTTTTAAATGTTGTTCTTATGAATGGGCCTCTTAACAGTTGAATGTGTTATTTTAGAAAGATATGACATTGGTCTAGCAGCATTCACTGTTGTTTTTGAGTGAGCAGCATTAACTTGTCTAGTAGCATTAACCGATATTGCTTTTTTAAAATATTTTGTCTAGCAGTATTAATTGATACTAAACCAAACTTCATTAGTACTTCTCTTGGAACCAAGTTCTTTTTATCATAGGGGTGAGTCTTTTTGGTAAAGTTTTGATGATTCGCCCTTTAAGCATTGTTCCAAACAGGTTTTACCATCCTTTGATTTTGAATCTGTTTTTGATGGTAATTGCAATCAACCTGCAAATGATCAAAGCTTCCACATACATAACAGGCCTTATTAAACATCTCAAAATTGTTTTCTAGTTTTTGAGACATCATATTGTTCTAATTTCTTTGATTGTCTCTTGGATTGTGAGTGTTTGCCTATGTTACTCAACTTGTTTAACAGTTTTCCTAGTAGTTTTTTCTTGTTGTTTAGATTTGACAAACTAATTCTTTACAATACTAGGCCTAACTATTTTCTTTTCATTTTTAGGCTGAGACACATCCTCTTCCTCATCATCTGACACCTATTCTTTAATACTTGGGGCATCATCATACTTCCTAACTACCTTAGGCTCTTCTTCACTAGACATAGCTTTACAGTTCTTAACTATAGGCTTATTAACAAACTCATCTAAACCA
>BQNB010106424.1:0-15342 GCA_026074375.1 Tanacetum coccineum | reverse complement strand
TCCATATGCTTCGGCTATAGGATCAATTATGTATGCGGTGAGATATACTTGACCTGATGTTGCCTTTGCCCAAAACTTGTGTAGTCGATTTTAGCAAAATCCTGGTGATATTCACTGGACTGCTGTTAAAAATATTCTTAAGTATTTGAGGAATGCTAAAGATATGGTTCTTGTTTATGGGACAAAACCTGAATCCGATTTGAAAGTAACTTGTTATGATGATGCTGGATTTCAGACCGATAAGTACGATACCAAATCTGAGGCAGGATATGTTTTTGAGCTTAATGGCGGAGCCGTGGACTGGAAGAGTGCTAAGCAAAGCACTACTGCTATATCTTCTATAGAAGTAGAGTACATTGCTGCTACTGAAGCATCAATGGAAGCTATTTGGATGAAGAAATTTATAGATGGACTTGGAGATGTCATGCCATCAAATAAAAAACCTATAGAGATGCTATGTGATAATGTACCTGCAATAGCAATTGCCAATGATCCCCAAATTATGATGGGTTCCAGACATTATTAATGGAAATATCACTATGTTCGTGAAGTAATTCAAGCTGGTGAAATAGTCTTGAAGAAAGTTCAGACAGATGACAACTTAGTTGATCCGTTTATAAAACCAATGTCATATAACAAGCATTTTATGCATGCTATGGGAATTGGTATATGTACTGCTAGTTGTCTCATGTAGATCTGTGATGTATTAGTTAGTATTTGTATAAAGGATGTTAAATTATTGTTATTTTTTGAATGAATTAATATACGTGGTTTGTTGTTTTCATTTTATAATAATTGTGTCCTATATTTGTATGTTTAAATTCGTGAATAAATTTACTTATTCAAAACTATGTCCATTGTCAGTTAACAATATGAGAATATTGTTAAGATAAGACAAATGCGAGTGTTTGGTTATATTCTGCTGAATATGTAAAGATGATTATGCCAACTTCACATGTTATTCAATGAGGTTGAATATTGGATACCCCACCTCGTGTTAACCACTTTATAATATTTCAACTAAATTAATCTTGTTACATCCACCCCCCTACACATCTCAAAAAACACATAGAGATAAAGAGTATATATCCAGAATGATATCACACAGAATCATAACCACATATAGACATCAACAAAGTATATCTAAAGACGCGAAGAACAACGAATATAAGAATTACATACATAATATATGATTTATAGAGATAGATATCAGTCTAGATAGAGGAAAAAGAAGATTTTATCTTTTTTTGTGTTGTTTAGGCATGTTTATTATACAAAGACATACATCCTCACCAAGCTTCGGATCAAGAAATACTAGATAAGAGAACATTAGCCAACCAATAATTCGCATCTTACTTCAAACCCCAGGATAGCTCTCAGAATGAAAATAAGTCCCCACAAGCTACAGAAGATCCGAATCTCATTTGTATTGTTAATAATACTATAATCCCCCTGTTTCTGTCTACGCATGTATGATCTGTGGATGTATTAGTTAGATATTTGTAATAAAGGATGTTAAATAAAGTTATTCCGCTCCCCACCTCCCTTTTTGTACTAATTAATTTACGTGGTCGGTGTTGTTTTCATTTGTAATTCATAATTGTGTCATCACCCGTTTCTGCCGAGGCTCTGCCAATTCGAAGTCTGAGACTCCCACAACCCATACTCAGGCTTTTTCTATTCTTCCTATGTTAACAAAGTGTAAGGATACGATTTTAGTTAGCGGCCCCCTCCCCCCACGCCCTCCCCCCCAAGACCCCGCGTCAAGCTATCATTTCTCCCCCCCTTTCCGGGTACGTAGTTACCCCCCACTAGGCACCCACCACCCCAGACCCCCCCACCCCCCCTCCTCCCCCCCCCCCCCCACCCCCCCCTATACCCCCACTTTACCCCTAGCCTTTTCCAGTCAATCGACCCTCGAGCCGTGTCCCACGCCGCTTCCTACTATATCGTCAAGTGATCCAGTCCGGCAACCAATTAGTTGTTTAAGTTAGTACAATATCTTAATGCGATGTGTTGTTGGTTATATGTCTGATGGAAGTTAGTAATGGTTGATACCGATGCAAATAGATTCAACCGTCACATTGGAATTGTTATTCATTACTGATATGGTTAGATTAGTTGTGATTAATACCCACCCTACAGTCAATTACTGTGTTTAACAACTTTATATGATCAGCCGTCATTTAAGTGAGTTGCACAGCGTTTATGGTGAAAGTTTGTTTTCACTCGCATACTTAGATATGCTATTATATTTATATGGAGGGTGCTTGTAGTGTTATGGATTTACCTGCATTACACTTAGATTTGTAGTCAGTACGTGTGAATGTATTTGATATGTTATTTTATGGGACAATTTTTGTGGTTAGTTTATATAGAAGACTTGAACTGTTCTAGATGATTATTGTTGCTTTTGAAAAGTATCTTTATGTGATTCAGATATTGCACTACTGTAAGTACATAAATTAATAGAATTTTGTGTCATCTCCATAATGTATGGGATATTTTTTTTTGTTTTTTTTGTAATTAGATGGTTACTGTCACACCACCAATCTGGGAATTAACTGAAGGACTGGTATACGTAAGGGAACAGTTTCAGATCAGAAGGGAGTTTGGTAAAATCGTAGCAACATGGGCTACTACGTTCATAATCCCGGCAATAGCCGTAAAAACATGGATAAAGCCCTAAAAAATTGATTCGTGGCTATAGTATATATATAAAATAAGATCGATCAAAATACGCCATAATCTCACATAAATTACCAAATGCCCATGGAGTTTTGGAAATTCATAACTCGTTGCATGAGTTTAATAAATAAATAAGTTTTAAAATCTTTTAAATGAAACATTTAAACGTGACCTAAGGCAACAAATGTCCGGAAGCAATAAGATAAAATGTACGCGGAAGCATATTGGTTTTCAACCTACTATAGGAAAAATTGAGTAGGAATACAATGTTAGTGGTTTGGCAGGGAGAATTCAATTGATCAATGATAAAAAAGATTCCGGAAGAGATATTACCGGGTCGTTAAGTCCCAACGATACATATCTGGCTGCATTGGCAAATGAAAAATTTCCTGGTTTGAAGGAAATTGATAACTGATGGAGATATAATATGATGGAAACACTGATATAATTTACAACTAAAATTAATTATGTGTAACTAAATAAAAACTACTTGCACGTTTATGAATATTGACAATCAATTAGCAACTTCAAGTGAGTCAATTGTGCGGGGAAAACAGCATGACTGAGGAAAAACATGCTATAGGTAAATCGATGTCAACATTGAACGGGTCATGTTATGATAAGTGATTACATGTCATAGGTTTAAGTAAAACATTTTACCATGAGGACCAAAAAACGGAATCGCAGTAAACGGCTGTACAACATGTAGATTTGTTTAGTTCTAGGGGAGATATATTATTGTCAAATGATATAGTACTGAATATTTAATTAGTGCATAAATTAAGTGACTATATTGGTATCGGGGGAACAAGAATAAGGTTATTGGGAAAAACTAAAATACTAGAAAAATTAAGAAAATAAATGCTATATTAAATTAATAAATCAAATTAAATTCTAATTATATTAAATTTGTAAAAATTATAAAGATAAGAAACATGAATAAAAAACGTGAGGTCGTGTGATTGTAAAAACGAAAAAGAGAAACGGTTAAATGCACCCGGTATATTTAATATTAAACAGGGTTGGCTCTCCTAAAAAAATGTAAATTTAAGGGATAAATTAAAGCATATAATAATATTTTATATTTTTCCTAGACACTTAAATGACCAATCTACCAGTTAAATTTTATAAAAAGAAAAATAATTTTTTTGTTAATATTTTTAGATTTTTTTGAATTTTCTTAAAGATTAACATAAAAAAACTAATTAATACTAAGAAAGATAGAAAAAACCAAGACAAAAAATATAAAAGTTTTATAAAAATTCTAAAAAAAATAAAATTGAAATTAAAGAAGAAAAGTTAACAATTCTAAAATTATAATAATGCCCAAATTTTAATGATTAATAAAAGTAATTTAAAAATAATTAAATCTAACCTAATTACTATTTATTTAAACTATAATTAAAGACTAACTATAAGCTAACTGTTGTTATAAACAAAAAGGACCTAACAGTGAAAGGACACAAGGACAAAACGTCGGGGAGGGGTCAAGTGGGGGTTAGTTGCACAGCCAGTGTGTGCTGGGCGGCAGCGTCTGGTAGGCGTGGGTGGGCTCGTTCGGGGTAGGTCGGGGTAGGAATTCGGCCCCCCGGCGTGTGTAGGAGCCCTGAGTAGGCGGTGGACGCCGTGCAGGAGGTGGAGGGTGTGGTGTCGGGGTGGGGTGGCGGTAATAACTAATTAAAACTAAGAAAATAGAAAAAGACAAAAAATAAAAGTTATAAAAATTCTGAAAAAATAAAATTAAATAAAGAAAAAGTTAACAATTCTAAAAATATAAAAATGCCCAAATTTTACTGTTTAAATAAAAAGTAATTAAACTAATTAAATCTAAACCTAATTTAAATTAAATAAAACTAACTAAAGCTAACTGTTGTTAAAACAAAAGGACTAACAGTGAAAGGACACAAGGACAAACGGGGTAACAGGCTAACTAACCACAGGGACTAACAGAGGTAACTACAAAAGATAGAATTACACAAATGGTCCCTGAAGTGGACCCCGATTGCAAGGTGGGTCCAAAGTGCTTATTATCAAAAAGCTATAAAAGAAAACTTGTTAAGGGGCTTGAGGGGAACAATTTTCATAAAAGGCACATAAGCTGTAGCTGACTTAATAAGCTAGAAAAGTGACATTTTGGGCTGACAGAAACTAAATAAGCTTATAGCTTATTTTTCTTTCTTTTTGGGGGTTAAGCCAACAAATAAGCTAAAAAACTATGGGGGACAGTTAATAAGGGGAGGGGAGTCCTAATTATAAGCTATGTAAAGCTAAGATAAGCCCTAAAATAAGCTGGAAAGGAAATAAGCTATGTGACAGTTTTAGAAAGAAAACAGAAAAAGTGGACTTTAAAGCCTAGAATAAGCTATGCTAAAGGGGGAGTTAAGCTACAAAACTATGGGGAATTAAAGAGCAACTACTAATCCATAAATAAAAGCTAAAAAATCCTAGAGCTTAGTTATGCAATAAGCTAGAAAAGGGTGCTGAAAATGGTGCTCAGCACCAGGGGAGCATGCAACAGTGAGGAAGGGGTGTTTTTGAGCTTATTGAAATAAGCTCTCAAGGGCTTTTTAGCCAAAACCAAATACAAACAGATTAAAAGGGCATGTAATTAAGCTTATTTCCAAAATTTGAGAGCTTAGGAAACAATATAAGCTGCTGAATTTGTGGCTTAAAAAGGAGGGGTCTAAAAAAATTTGCAAAGCCAAATTTTTGACTTATGCTTGGTGAGGTTAAAAGACAGAATAAGGGGTCTTCTTTTTGGCTTCTTGTAACTCAAACAACACAAGAAATAAGGTGCTTAAGCTGTTTCAACAGCTTAAGCCCTTATGGTCACTTTGGCTCATTTAAATTTTGACAGAATATAGAAAAGGCACAAAAACTTATTTTAGAACTAAGAGTGGTGATTAAAGTGGCCTAATGAAGCCCACACACTCAGCCAAAGTTGGCTGAGTGGTTACAACCCATAACCAACCCAAAATGACCCATTTTCATGCTAAACCAAACACTCCCTTAATTTATAAAAAAGGTTTTTTAACTGTTTTTTATGGGTAATTAAGCTGAGAAAGGGATCACAAATGAATTTTAATAACTTTTAACATATGTTTAAACAACTTAAACAGAATTAAACAGCCTAAATCATAGTTCAAATTTCGACAATGGTGATTTTCACAAACTTAACTCTTAACTTGAATATAAGCTGGAAATATTACAACATAGACATAAAATGAACTGAGTACAACAATTTTAAAGTAAACTTAATTAAATTTTAAACTAAGAAAGTAAAAAACAGGGTGTGGTTGTTCGGCTTGTTCTTGGCTCTTTTATACAAGTCTTCAAAGACTTCTAGCTCTTGGGATGTGCTGGTTGTGAGAGTACAAAGCCTCCCAATCAATCCTAACCCTTGGTTTGCCTTGCATCATTCTCAGCCATGGATGGGGGGTACGGGGTTGAGTGTTTTGCAATTGGGAAGGGTTATAGGGGCAGGGTAAGGTGGGAAGAGGTGAGGGGTGAGCTGTAAGGGTACTTGGGAGGTGGTATGGCAAGAAAAACAGTGGGAAACGGTGGTTTGGGTTTTGGCGGGTACGGGGTGTGTACAGGGGTGGTTAGCAGGTTTAAAAGAGAAGATTGGGGAAGAGGCAAGAATGCCCCCCCAACTCTCTCTCTCTTTTCATTTCGTTTTAAGCCGAAATTTTAGTTATAAAAGGGTTTAGAAAGTGACGGTTTTGGTCCTTGTGGTTTATAACAAAAGAATTAAGAAAGTTTTGGACAATTGCAAAAATGGTCCCTGCTGTTTATAACTAAAAGAGAAAAAGGGAGGTTTTGGCAAATTGCAAAACCAGCCCTTGTGTTTTAAATTTCTATTTTTCTTTATAAAATAACTTTCAAACTTGGCAATTTTAGCCCCTAAAGTTTTATAAAAAAGGATTTTGGGCTTTTGTTGGGCTTGGGTTTGTATTGGGCTTGTGTTGGGCTTGTGTTGGGCTTGTGTTGGGCTTGTGTTGGGTTTGGGCTTAAGTTATTGGGCTTTTTAAGGCCCAATAAAGTACAGGCTTGGTTATTGGGCTTTTTCAAGCCCAATAAGGTTATGAAGTGGGTTTTGTGTGTACAATGGCTGAGATTGGCTGTAACTGGGCTAGGATTGGGCCTTCAAAGTCTTCAACATCTTTTGTCAATTGCAACACAAAAGGGATGTTGTAATTGATTTAGGGCCCCATTTGGTCTTCAACAGTCTCATAAATATACTATGGGCTTTCCCCCTTCCCAGTTCCCCATCAGATGGGTTAAAGATTGCATTAATAGTATTCTTCAGTTCAGCTCCGGTTGACTGCTGATTCTTCAGTATTGACTCTGACTTTGGCATTTTTGGACTTTGGCCTTGATTTTGCACAGTCTTTTCCATTCCATGCTCAGTTTTGTCATTTTGGCTTGGTTTTCTGTCTTTTTGTTGATATCCACTTCCTGCACAATACAAATGCAAAACAAACATATATTTGGCAGTTTTTGTTTGTTTTTGGTCATTTAAGCTCGTTTTTAGAGGTAAAAGATATGTGTAATTAAGCACTTATCAGTGGCCTCGAATCTAAACCTCATGGCATATGTAAATTCTGCCCCTTCCGGATTTGTTAGTATCAGACCTGCCCCGGAGCCGTCTACGCAGGACGAGCCATCTGTGAACAATGTCCACGGCTCCGGTAGCACCTCCGGTTCTGCCATAAGTTCGTCCGGAGACTCTTCTTCCGGTCGTTCCACAATAAAATCCGCCAATATTTGGCCTTTGATTGCGGTCCTTGGTCTGTACTGGATGTCGTATCCTTCTAGCTCGAACTTCCACTTCAGCATTCTTCCAGATATTTCCGAACTTGACAACAGCTGCTTTATCGGTTGATTTGTTATTACAACGACCGTGTGTGCTTGGAAGTATCTTTTCAATCGTTGCTTGCGCTGAGCAAGGCTAACACCTAACTTTTCCATAGTGGTATATTGACTTCCGGGTCCCTCGTAGAGTGCGGCATACAAATATACTGGTATTTTTGCATGCTCTCTGTCCGTCATCAAGACCGGCAGTTCTGATATCTTCTTTTGGCTGCAGCCAAGTATATGATTTAAAACTCTCTCACGTTCCCATTGGGAGCGGTAAGTGTTGGGAGTTTCTGCAATAAGCTTTTTACATTTGCTTGAAGGCTCTTGGCTTCTGGAGTCCATTGAAATCGCTCTTTTTTTGGTGCAGTTTATCAAGGTTGAAAAAAGGTAGAACGATTTTTTCTTGCTGATTTTGACAAGAATCTAGTTTAAACTTAGCTAATATTTTCCATTTAGCTCTGCACAGTCCTGATGCAATCTCGAGATGGCAACTGAAGGACCGCGTCTGCTTTATCTGACATGCATTCAGCCCGTTGGGCTTACTTTGTAGCCTAAGAACTTCCTTCCTGCATTCCGAAAGTGCACTTCTTGGGCCTTCATTTCAATGTTTATCTGTCGAAGGGTTTAGAATGTTTCTGTTAATGTCTTGGATGATTTCTTCTTTTGTGCGGACTCTTTAAAACCAGGCATCGACATATACCTCCGAGGTTACGTCAATTTGCCTTTGGAATGCCTTATCCACATAATCGTAGATACGTTGGAAGCCGGCATTTTTTTAGACCTATACGGCATTTTGAATAGCAAAATATTCCTTGGCTTGTCTGAATGCCGTTTTTTCTTCATCCCTTATTTGCCATCTTAATCTGGTGGTACCCCCTTGTATCATCCAAGAAACATTTGAACGCTAAGTACCCACAAGGGATCCAACTTCCTGTCTATTTCCGGAAATTGGATAACAATCTTGGGGGGCATGCGTTGTTAAGACTTTGAATTCTACTACACACATTCGCCAGGTTCCTCATGCTTTTATGACCATACCGGGGATTAAATAGCCAACTGTGATAAATGGACCTCCTTCATTATTCCAGCGTCTACTAATTTTTCCACTTCCTCTTGGATTGTCTTATTTCGTTCCGGTGCCTGTCCTCTTTTCTTTTGCCTGACTGGTGAATATCCTTCCCGGATATTCAAGCGGTGCTCCGCGATGCTTCGTGGGACGCCCGTCATATCAGCTGGCTTCCAGGCGAAAATGATCAGTATTGTTGAGGCAAGGAACATCTTCTTACGTCCTTTTACTGTTAATGTGACCTATGGCACTGTCTGTTCAGGGTACTCCCAGGAAAAGGGGGGGATGGATTGCTATATTTATTTCTCCTCCCTGTACTTGGTTCATTGCGGAGAGGCTGGGTGCTAGGTCCGGAGATCATAGCACATTCCATAGGAATAACCCTACTACTCTGTAACGTTACCGTGCCGCCTTCAACGGGAAATTTACAACATTCCGTGTGCTGTTGATGGTACAGCGCGGATATTTTCTTATGCCTAGAACCTGCCATTATATGCATAGTGTTGGATGGTGCCCTGAATAACCAGAAGTATTTTCATACCAACAGGAGGTGGAGTGTACTTCCTATCACCGTATTTTTACTAGCAGGAGCTATCTGGCGTAGCAGCCAAATGGTCTCTCACGCTGATCCAGATAAGGGAGTGGTGGGCCAGCACATTTGATCCTTATCCCTTTGCGGAGTTTTTATGAAGCATGTTCATACAAGACTTCTGAGCGATGCCCGCCGTCACGTAATACCCAAGCACAAAGTTCCGCCCAATTCGCTTGATGATCATTTGGTGCCCTCCGTCCCTGTCGTTCATACCCTTAAGGGTTGAAAAGACATTGCTGTCGTCCGGGCGATGAAGCTTTTAGGTAATCCTAGCTATGCCACGCCGTTCCCAGGTGGATCAGTTAGTTAAAGTCAGAGGTTTATCCTTTCACTCGAAGCTTCACCTCTTTTCGGTGCTTTCGGCTTTGTCGTTTTGATTTAATATTCCTTGATGACTTGCGAAATTTTCTGGCCCTTGATCATTTCCATACTAGTTAGCTTTCTCAGCTGCATGCACTCGTCTGTGCTGTGACCCGTATCCGAATGAAATTCGCAGTACTTGTTCGGATCTCTTTTTTCCACAGGAGTTACCATTGGGGGTGGGGCTTTGAATTTTCCTTTTTCCAGAGCAAAAATCTCTTTTGGAGTTTTGGTGAGAAGTGAGAATCTATCCGGCTTACGATCCGGTCTTTGTTTATTTTTGAAGCCTTTCTTGAAATTCGGCTTGTTCCCTCCCTCTGACGGTTTCCATGATGGTGTTTTTCTTTGACCGTGACTGAGTGCAGCAACTTCCCCTTGTAGGAAAGACGTAGTCATTCTGTACATTTCGTCCATAGATCTCGGAATTCTTTCATATAGACGCTTGATTAATCCAGGGTGGGTTATTCCATGCATAAATCCGGAGATTCTCATGCATTCCGGAGCTCCTTCTACGTCCAGGACTTCTGCCTTATATCTTTCCATGAAGTCTTCCGTAGATTCTCCATCTCTTTGCTTGATGTGATGTATCTCCACCGGATCCTTGATATGCTTTGTTTGCTGAAGGTAATTTTCCCTGAACGCTGTTCTTAGATCTTCATAGCTATCAATCGACTCTTTTGGCAACTTGTCAAACTAAACTCTGGCATTCCCGGTGAGGGTTGAGTTGAACATATGACACCATGTTGGCATTGCCCAACCTTCTATTTTTGCGGCTGATTGAAATAACTTTAAGTGATCCTCCGGATCCCCGCTTCCATCGTATGTTTTGACATGACTGGGCATCCTAGTCCTCGGGAGACTAAAATGCCGGATCCGAGGTGTGAAGGGGTTTCTTTCCTCGCATGTCCAAGGCTGGGAGAGATCGTCCTCATAAGTGTTCGATCTTTGTCTTCTTGATTTGGACTTCCAGTGGCCCCCTTCACTGTCTTCACTTTCTGAGTATTGGCTAGTCGTACGAGATGGTGTTCGTTTTTGTTGACGCCTTCTCGTTTCAACTTCAGTTCTTTTTGCTTGGGGACTTCGCCGACGACTATCAGAACGTGCGGATGTAGCTGGCTCCTTTCTTCCCAATCTATTAAACACGCCTCCTTCTTTCCGCGGCCGGGGCTGCGGTGAAGGGGATCTGTTCTTCTTGAGTCTTTTGAATACACTGGCGTGCGGTGATGGGCTTCGGGAATACCTGTCTCCGTGCCTTCTTCTAGGTTCTGTTCGGGCGGTTGGTGTCTTGGATTCAGAGTAGTGCGATTCTTCACGACTTCTTATCTTAATTCCGGACTCTTCGCCATAGATCAGTCGTGCTTTTACCGCGTTGAGTTTGTCTTTCTGCTCTTTTTCTTTTTGCATCTTTTCAGCAATGAGCGGCAAAAGTTGATGATAATTTTTGTCGCACATTTCCCTAAGAATCTCGTCAGACATAGGTTCCTCAAGACCCTGGGGACCATTCCTTCCCCCTGTGTTCCTCACGGCGGACGTGGGATTGTTTGTGATTTGTTCGTGAGTGCTCATGGTGAGTTTTTAGGAAAACGTGGTTGCGTAAGGGTCCCACGGATGGCGCCACTTGTTAGTACAAAATTCGTGTTGGGCTTGGTAGCGTGTCAAGTCTCTTGTCGGGTCGGGCCTTCAAGCGACTTGGATACTGGATCTTGTACTAGAGCAAGAGAAGTGATGATTTTCTGCACAATTAAAAGTAAACCGTTAGCCTTACCGTGGGGACGGACCCCACGATTAGACTCCGGCGTGAGAGTAAGTATTCATTGTCAGAGTATGTGTCAGATAGAATAAGAATAATTGTGTACCTTTTGGGATGTATTGTGACCCCTATTTATAGGTGTCTAGTACTAGGGTTTCCTAGTATTTCGGTTACTTTAGTAGTGGCCGGAGTGGGTCCCTTGTCGGGCAAGGGTCCGCGACAATCGTTTTGAACGGACGCAGATGTTCTGCGGACGGATCGTCTTATAGGTGGATCCGCGGACGGATCGTCTACAAGTGGATCCGCGGACGGATCGTCTACAAGTAGATCTGCGGACGGATCGCTAGGTTCGGGGCCGAAGCCCACGCGAGTTTGGGCTTTACCATGGCCTGTTAGCCATAAAGCCCAAGTGATAATGTGGCCCAAGCCTAGAGACTTGATATACCCATTATACGTCATCAAAGGTGAAGGTAAACTATTAATAGCAAAACCCGAAATGTTTAATAATGGATAACTTATACATAGTTAAAAACAAATGTACAATTAAACAAAAACCGGAAGACAATTTAAATATATTTGTGTTGTATATACAAGCAATTTGAAACAACGATTAATTAAATTTTGCATTAAGATTAGGAGGCTAATGCATGTATATACTACATTTCATTTTTCTCTTGGTGGACTGAATTTGTAATTATAGGAGAGTCAAATAACTAGGAAAGTACCTTATCAAAATATTTACCCCCCCCCCCCCCTTATTGTCTCAAATTGGGGGGGCAAAACCCTCCTAGCCCCTCGTGAAGTCGTCATGGATTGTCGTCATTCAAACCCGTGTTATTTAATTGACAAGTTTTTCCCCTTGTTAACAAGGGACTATTTAACCTACTTCTAAATAAATTTCCTACGAAAAACTATTATTAGCATTTCAAATTGCTTGCGGCACTAATATTACAATCAGAGAACAAAATATTTTATTCCTTTACTTTCTCTATTTTATAATCTATATTGTTTGTTGAATGTAGGTAACTACTTTCTCCATGGATCACAGATGTTTACCCCCTTAACTAATTGCAGTTGTGGTTACGTCCGTCTTTAGTATATGTTGGTGCTCGGATCAAATCCACTTTTTGCCTAAACTTTATTTGAAAGAGATTTATAAAAGTAATAACCACCCCCCCCCCCCCCCCCCCCCCCCCCCCCCCCCCCCCCCCCCCCCCCCCCCCCCCCCCCCCCCCCCCCCCCCCCCCCCCTTACAATCCACTTCTGTGTTATGAAGGCTCTGTAATTGGCTATTATAATCGTTGGATGTATTTAAGAAAAGTTTGTTTGAACTTACGGCTTATGTAAATTGAATTAATTGGTTTTTAACCATCTCATACTTTGGTGCTTGAGAGTGAGAGAATTGTCGGATCGCGCTCAATTCCTTTTGAAATCTCATCGTTCAATGATCAAATATACATAAGTTGTTGCTGGCGAAAGCTTTTTGTCCAAATGCTTTTTCATTGTTTTTTTTTCACATATATAACATTAACACTTTTTCTCAATTTTTGTGTTATACGTTTTTAGGGTTAGAATTTCGTCAGTAATATACAATTTTCCAAAAACATTTGTACAAAAAACCAAGAAAATGTAAACATTCATTACAGTCATGCGTAACGGGCGGGGCTTAGCACTTATTATTATATTATATATATATTATTCCCGCCAAAAAAAAATAGAAAAAATATCTCTGAATTCTTACTAATATAACAATATGAGCTGCTAAATACTTTGAAATCTTGATACATGTATGTAAACAGGTTCTTGCGTACCCGCGCTTTCGCGGCGGGATGTTTGGCGTATTGTGTCGTTTTCCGGTTAGTTGATGCTTGTTGTGACCCACTGAATAACGGCTTGATATGTATCTAGTGAAAAATAGCTAAGAGGGCTTAATCAATACTTTGACCGGCCAACTAAAAATAAGTTAAAACATTCTGAAAAGAAAAAAAAAAAAAGCTAAGCTTAGTCAAGAGACTGCGAACCAAACCCAAGCGCGAGAGCCCAAGAGTGGGCCCAAGGGCCTTGATGATTGTACTGTATGATAATGACAGAGATCTCTTCTAATCCGTCATTGATTTTGATTTTTTTTTGACAAACATTAGTGCATTTGGGTACCTAATGGTGCTGATGATTGGGTGGGTTATGGAAAAATGTTGTCAAGTAGCATTTTTTCCATAACACCTTAATACCCATAACACCAAAAACGTACTCCATTCCTAACACCACATTTCTGGTGACGTCAAGTACCTAACTTTTGGCGTTTTCCATAACACGAGAAACATACCTGAAGAAAAATGCGACTCACGGTGTGGGTCTTGTGCATCATTTGGCGTTTTCCGTGACCATTTGGTGTGGTAGGTGGTGGTCTAGTACTCGGAAAACGCCAGCAAGATGCGGTGTGCCCGTCTCGTGCCATCAATTAGTGTTTTCAAAAATGGCTCATGCATAATTTAGCACCCAATACTCTTATTGCTATTTATAGTGGTATAGGGATGAGGGAACACCTATATTCTGGAATCTCTTGAATCTTTCCACCCAATCGCTTACTATGATGTGACATTATTATATATTTATATTTTAATAAAAAGTCATTAGTTACGTGATGAGAATGGTCCATTAACTCATTATAGCTAAAGTCGTTGGACCCACATAGCATCTAATCATTTATAATAACGTTCGTCCCCTTTCTTTCTCCATTTCAAAGACAAAAAAAAAAAAGAAAAAAACATGAGCAAAACCAAAAAGTAGTGTTATGGATTTGCATTTAGTTTCTATAACAATACAATATACTATTGGATAATTTGTACGCAAGAAGCATGTAAGAGTAGTTGTGGTTTGAGTTGGAGTACCAAGGCAGAGCCGAAAAGCGGAATTTTTGCTCTATCTCGTGCTGGGCCATGGTTTAGAGGTCCCTTGCGGTTCGACATATGAAGGTGAACCTGTATGTGAGTGCTATGATGTTTATGTTGGTGCTACTGTGCTGAATTTTCTCCTGGATGGCTTGCTGATGGCTGACAGGTGAGTTTACTCTTCTTTTTTTTTCTTTTTTTTTGTTACTTGTAGTAGAAAACCAATAACACTGAATGTTGATGATCAATTTATGTTTTGCTTATGTAAAGCCCGTTGGACGAAGTCAAGTGAGCAAGTATGGGCTAACGGACGATCTGTCTCATGCCTGATCGCCGGTTCAACAAGTTAATGTCAGGTTTGACCGTTCGTCACTAACCTTTTTTAAGCCGGTTTAAGACTTGAAAACCTGGATTGACCGATAGGTTTCACTCGACAAGGTCAACAAAGTATACCGCAAATGGCCCGGATTTCTTTTATTATTTCTATCTTTTCTTAAACAAAACTACTCTGTCTTTTATATCAAACTCAATTTTGATCATTAATATATAACATAGCCCAATCAACACATTTATAGTAAATGAGATCTAAATAAAATTTTTGTGATCATTTTATTATTATGCAGCGGGGACCCTATATTCTTGGAGCCATTCTGGATGCAACACGCAGCTGACAGTGCAGTCGTCATATCAGGCTGGCATCGTATGAGTTACCGATACGCTGACTACACTGGTATGTCAATAGAGCTCGAGAAATACATCCGTAAAATGCATTCCATTGTAGGAAATGCAGTAACAGAAGGAAGATACTTGGTCTTTGGTGTCGGGTCATCCCAACTCCTTAATGCAGCTGTTTATGCCCTTTCCTCGGATAACTCTTCTACACCTTCCAACGTCCTTGCTTCCATTCCATTCTATCCTGTAATTACTAAAAGACTTAAATATATATTCCGTAATCCTGATTCTGTTTTTACTGACTAGATTTGTTTTTTGTGTTCTAAAGATGTACAAGACTCAAACGATGTTTTTTAACTCGGAGAATTTTCAATTTGAAGGAGATACAAACTCATGGCAATCAAATAATTCGACAAATAACATGGATGTGGTTGAATTTGTAACATCACCAAATAATCCAGATGGG
>BQNB010106423.1:0-23394 GCA_026074375.1 Tanacetum coccineum | reverse complement strand
GGATTAAAGATTATGTGTTTCTTATTACACCTTGACTAAGTGAATCAAGGTGTTGTAAGATTTGGCTCCCGTTGGTTTATTGATAATTGCGTGCTCTGTAACACCTCGCACATTCTCTCTCTTTTAATTCTCTTATTGTTTTCTGCTTAGACTGATGGAGGATAGGCATGGGCACTATTGAGTAGTTGTGGTTGAGGAGTTAATTGTTTGTGGTGTTTGTGATTATCTGTTTTATTTTGTTTTGATATTGAGTAATTCTCTCTGCCTTTGACCTACCACTTAGTGGCAAGAAAGCCTGAGAACTAACTTGAGTTATTCATTATTGTTGTTCTTGTATTCTTGTTTAATTGTTGTGAAAAATGGATGTCCATAGTTACACTGATAATGAATATGAACATGATGATCAGGTTACTTTGATTAGTAAACTTGATGTGAGCAATCCATTGCATTTGCATCCTAATGATTCCGCTGCTCTAACTGTAATATCTGTGAAACTTAAGGGTACTGAAAACTATCAAGTGTGGTCTTGTGCTATGCTTCTTGCTTTAGAGGGTAAAAATATAACTGGTTTCATAGATGGTTCTTGTAAGAGATCTAATACTGATAAGGTTTTAGGAAGACAGTGGGATAGGGTAAATGTTATTGTATTGGGATGTATTTTGAATTCTATATATAAGGAGTTGTTTTTGGGTCAAATTTTTTTAAAAATGGCTAAACATGTTTGGGAGGAATTAAAAGAAACTTATGATAAGGTGGATGGATCTGTGACTTTTAATTCGTATCATAAAATCAATTCTTTGAGTCAAAATGATTCATTTATTGCTGATTACTATCATAGGTTAAATGCATTATGGAAACAGTTTGATGCTCTTGTTTAGTTACCTAGATACACTTGTCATGCTGCTGATGATTTTAAGTAACTAATCAGTTGATGAAATTAATGCAATTCTTAATGGGACTTGATGATTCTTATATGCAAATTAGAAGTAATATTCTCTCAAGAGAACCTTTACATGATGTGAGAAATGCTTATGCTATCATCTCTAGTGAGGAGTCTCGTAGAGTTGTATCTAGTTATGGTTCTGGTACCTCCCAGAGGTCTCAGTCTTCTGTGTTTAATTTTAATGTGGGAAATAGAAACAATATTCAGAGGCCAAAACCTCGGATACATCTGTTTGACCTGCTAATGTGACTAGACCCTCTAATACTGGGAATAGAAGACCTAATGGTGGGTCTGCTATGGTTTGTGAGCACTTTGGTTTTAATATTCATACTATTGAAAGATGTTTCAAATTGATTGGATATCCTGCTGATTTTGGAAAAAAAATTCTTTTAATAATAATAATAATAATAATAATCAGAGTGATCAAGATTTTAATAAAAGATTTGTTAATAAAAACTCTGTTGGCTCTGGCTCTGGTTCTGCTTCTACTTCTTTCTTTTTGATGAACAAATTTTAAAATTAATATCTTTGATTAAGAAAAATTTTGGTAATTCTGTTGCAAAGGGTGTACATGCCAATATGGCAGGTAGGGGTGTGAATCGGGTCGGGTCGGTCGGGTTCGGGTCAATCGAGTCGGGTCAAAGCTCAAAAATTTCATACCCGAACCCGACCCTATTTGAACTCGGGTTACTCGGGTTCGGGTCAATTCGGGTCGGGTCAACTCGGGTTTGGGTCAATTCGGGTCGGGTCAACCCGAATTTGAATAAAATGACAAAAAAAATCTTTTATATAGAAAATCTATAATTTTATATTAAAAAAAATCTTTATTCGGGTCAATCGGGTTTACCCGAACCCGAGTTAGCCAAAACATTTCAACCCGATACCCGACCCTATTTAGAACTCGGGTTAGTCGGGTTGGCCCGAATTGACCCGAATAAGTTTTTTGACCCGAGTGACCAGACCCGAATAGGGTCGGGTCGGGTTCGGGTCGGATGGACTTTTTTGACACCCCTATGGCAGGTACAATTTTGAATAATAGTAAATTTTTTATTCAAAACTTAAAAAAAATGTTATAACAATCAACTTCATTATGCACTTGTTGTAGCTGGATTGATTGTTGATTCTGCTAAATCAAGCATCTTAATATACTTGATCAATTCTTAGTTAATATGTGATATTTCCAAACTTAGAATCATGGTTTCACATCCCAATGGGACTGAAGCCCTTATAACTAAGGTTGGAAATATGAAATTAACTGAACATTTAACCTTGTATGATGTGCTTGTTGTTTTCGAATACTATGCCAGTCTCATGTCTGTTCACAAAGTAGCCAGAGACATCAAGTTTGTTATTGCTTTTGATGAGTCACATTGTTATGTTTTGCCTCAGGATTTGAGGGAAATGAAAGTTCTGAAGATTGGTAAACAGATGGATGGTTTATACTATTTTGATGGTTTTCAAGGTAATGACCTAGGTTTTGAGAAAACTAGGTTTACTTGCAATTTAACTAAAGAAACTTGACACTGCAGACTTGGTCATCCCTCTGACCAAGTTATGACTGTTTTCAAGAATGATATTGTTTTTGAAAAAACAAAAGAAGATAAATTTTGTGAAATTTGTCAAAAGGCTAAACAAATTAGAGAACCTTTTCCTTTAAGTGATCATTTTACTACTGCATTGGGTGAATTTGTTCATTAAGATATGTGGGGGCCTTATAAAATGGTTAGCAGAGAGGGTTTTAAGTATTTTTTTTGACAATTGTTGATGACTTTTCTAGAGTTGTGTGGGTTTATTTACTTAAGACCAAAGATGAGGTGTTTGATTGTATTTTTGTTTCTATAATTTGATTAAAAATTAGTATAATAAGTCTGTTAAAACTTTTAGAAGTGATAATAGAACTGAGTTTGTTAATCAGAAAGTTACTAAGTTTTGTGAAGAAAGAGGCATAATACATCAAACATCTTTTGCATATATCTCACAACAGAATGGAATAGTGGAAAGGAAACATAGGCATCTTTTGAATGTTGCAAGATCCCTTATGTTTCCGGGGGGATCGCCTTTAAATTTGTGGTCTGAATGTGTTCTTACTGCAACTTATTTGATTAACAGGTTTCCTACCTTAGTGTTGAATGAGAAAAATACTTATCAACTTATTTTTTTCCAAAGTATAAACACTAGGGTTAAATTTAAAGTGTACATGTCGTAAGCTCGCCGACTTCTTCCTCTCTGTTACATGTATGCCTCTATTTCAACTTCTTTTATGAATCACATGAAACTGATCAATTTAAGCTTATATTAGGTACGAATCAAATTATCTGGATCACTTTACCATCACTTTAACGCTAAAAATTACTAGAACATCATCAACGCCTTAACAATTTTAGGGCCTTAAAGAAAACGGGAGCCCCATGCCATCGAGCACCATGCTCATGCTAAAATCCGATCCTGGTTTTTAACTATGTTTTCATTACATCAATTTCAGTCAAGTTTAAGCCATATAACTATCTTATGGAAAAAAACCTAAAATAGCATATTAAACTATAGGAATCGAAAACTATTAAGTGAGATTCAGTTTTATCCTCATGAATCGTTTAATAATACAAGCAGGTACCCGCGCGTTGCGGCGGCGGGTATCCTGTGATAATTAACCAAAGAAATAGATCTCGGTTCACCAGTTTGTATCGGTTCGACGGGTCATCTCCGGTTCGTGTTCAGACGACTTTTATTAGCTAGCCGAACCGATGGCTATTGGCTAGCCGAACCGGTGGCGACTCTGGTTCCCGATTGAGCCCATTGGTCCGGTCCGGTTCGGTTTTCAAAACTATATGTACCATCAACTTGTTAGCATATAATTGTATGAAGCTTTGTGTGTTTTATTAGTTTGTATAATGTGTATAATAACATGTACTTTTTATTTTAAGGGTGTTTTAAAATAACATTAATTAGTGTGTTTAATTAGTTTATACTTTGAATTATATTGTAGCTTTTTTAGATTGTACATTGTGAAAATATTTAATTGGTTGTATTTAATTTGGTATGTATGATTTTAATTGGTTGTACAATGTGAATATATCATTGTACTTTTAAGTAATTGAGTGTTTTAATAGGCATATTAATTATGTATTAAAAAGTTGTACAATATGCTTTCTATGGTTGTAAAATGTGTAGATATGTATTTATGTAATGAGGTGTTTTGATAGGAGTACTAATTACTCCTTCCGTCCCAAAATTATTGTTCCCCGACAAAAAACACACAGTTTAAGAAAAGTGCATTTATTACTGTTTTTTTTTTTTTACTTTTTGACAGAATGACAGTTTTACCCTTAAATAATTAATTAAAGTCTTCTTTAAAGTTTGTAATAATTATTTCAAATATAATGATAATATAGTAAACTTTGTCAAAATTCACTATCTATTTTTAGTAGTGGATAATTAAATTGGGACATTCCAAAAAGAAAATGTAGACAATAAAAATAGGACGGAGAGAGTATGTTTGTATGTTTAATTGTCTAGTTTTAATTATGTTTATATAGGTTGTACATCATGCATAAATATGTGTAAATTGAAAATTCAATATTGCTAAAAATAAAAAGCTATTATGCTTTATAAGTAGTTAAGCCATCTATAAATAATAAATGGATGAAAACTGAAAGCAAATAACATATATACTTTCAAGATTTTCAATATTAATGATTTAATTTCAAGTGGATAGTAGTCCCTTACTGTCGTACGCTATTGTGAATTGTGAATACTGTTCTAGCAAATTGCAAGTATAATGTTTTATTGACAAGTTTTTTTTAATATTTTCCATGTTACTTTCACTTGTCCTCTAATTGACACCTTTCTCCAATTGCATTCTGATTCTTATTATTAAACACATTTGGCAATTTAGACGAAGGTCTAATTGAAAGCGACAATGATCGATCGAGTGCTACATCTGTTTTGCGATATTAATATATTGATCAGGTCCCTAGAAGAATCAATAAAGACTACAATCGAAATAGAAGAAAGATGCCACTTGACAGTGACACCCGCATAAATTTAAAAGTAAACTTGAATACTTGATCCATTTGGAAAATTAGGGCCCGTTTGGTTTGAGGGGTTAGCTTGGGTTTTGGATTTGAAATTCCAAATCATTTGTTTGGTTGCTTTTTGTGTATGTGGGTTTAGTTATGTAAACCAAATATGAGGGTGTATACAAAAGATGGGGAGTTTGGTGGGTTTTATGATTAGAGTGGACCTAAATTTTTTTTCCTCCTCATCTTTATACTTTTATCCATTAATTATTAATATAAATAATTTTTAGGAAAGAGATCAAGTGAGAAGAAAAAATATAATGAGAAGAATAAGAAGGATTTCTAGCCACACATTTTAAATAGGAAAGAGAATTTTAAGGGGAGATGCATGCATTTTTATAGGTGCATCTGAAATGTGTGGTTGTGGTTTCTTCTTATCATTCTCATTATAAGTTTTCTTCTCA
This sequence comes from Tanacetum coccineum, assembly GCA_026074375.1. NCBI lineage: Eukaryota > Viridiplantae > Streptophyta > Magnoliopsida > Asterales > Asteraceae > Tanacetum > Tanacetum coccineum. The sequence continues at coordinate 17,971 of BQNB010106423.1, read as the reverse complement.
TTTGATCATTACTCTAATTTTTAACTCATATTTTAACATATAATATATTTTTAAATACTATTTTCTCTCTCACATCTTAAATCCAAATTCAAATCCTAAACCAAATTTAAATCCAAATCTTAAACCCATCTATAAACCAAACGGGCCTTTACTGGTGTGATGGTGACTTCCTATATTACGAGAATTCAGTTTTGCCAAAGAGATGACATGATTCGATCAATTCGTTAATTTTTTATATAAAGAAATGAAAAACTAATGCCGATTTTTCCTTTTGATCATGGTTTCCGAACTTAGCTGAATAAACCATGTTTGCACCAAGCAGCGCACATTTTAATGATGATAGTCACTTTTACCAATGGGTTCAGCTTAGTAACTCACAACAATGCATGTTTATTTTGTTGTACTTTGTAACACATATATTGCATTCCAAAATAAACACAGTATGTGACGAAAAACATGATCTTGAACCATCATCGCCTGTTAACAAGATATTGAGGATCCAAAATTCCAAATCATATTAAGCAACCGGCCTGAAAGGTGAGATATGCGTCTATTAATCAAGGTAATCACACTTCTGGCATACAAACGTTTGTTAAGTGACACCAAAACGTCTTAATTAATGGGCTCAAGCATAAACCTGTTCAATATCACAAACTGTAGTACTTTACAGCCTACAACCTGGAAACTAGAGCGGATACCTACGATCTCGAAGGAAGAACACACACCACAACAGATTATATGCATGACAGAAAAGTAAAGAAAAACAGAGCACAAGGTATAACCCTAACCAAACGTTGATTAGTATTGAAAGAATAAAGTGTTGAGTCCCTTCCCCCTCACCTCCTTTTATAGAGATGAGGGGGAGGTAACCAACTCAAACAAGGACACAATGTCGGCTGTGAATACACGCAGGAAAAAGGAAACAGGCTGGGCTTGGGACACAAGCGAATCCAACCGACCCATATTCTAATACTACTAATAACTTAACACTCTAACCCCTGAACTTATTAATAAGCTAATATGAAGACTAAAATCATAACAATTTTCACCTTAGGCTTTATATTAGCCTATACCAACATTCAGCAACTCCAAGTAGTATTGTAACTTGAGTCCAGGTACCACCTTCGTCAAGGCATCCACAGCATTGTGTTTAGTACTCCAAGACCTCTCTGATAAAATAATAACTCACATTGATGTGCTTAGTCCTCTCATGATAAACATGATTCCGCGATAAGTGAATCGCGCCCTGATTATCACAATTAATTGTCACAGTGTTAAGCTCTACGCCCAACTCTTCCAAGAGTCCCCTTAGCCAAATAGCTTCCTTCACAGCCTCCGTAAGGGCCATATACTCCGCCTCTGTAGTTGAAAGAGCCACCACGTGTTATAGCGTAGCCCTCCAGCTTACAACACATCCATGTACTAAAAATACATAACCAGTGATAGACCTACCTTTATCCGGTTCCTTAGCGTAGTCTGAATCAACAAACCTGTTACGTCCGCATAGTTTCCACGGTTTGTCCCACACACCAAACCCGCGTTTGCAGTACCCTGCAAATATTTCAAAATCCACTTCACTGCTTCCCAATGCTTTTTACCCAGATTCGCCAAATATCTGCTAACTACACTTACTGCATACGTTATGTCTGGTCTCGTACACACCATCAAGTACATTAAGCTCCCAACCGCATTTGCATACGGCACCTTACTCATCCTTTCAACATCACAATCCCTAACCGGGCAATCCTTCAACAACAGCTTGAAGTGCCCACCTAATGGCATCTGAACCGATTTCCCATTGTCTTTTCTAAAATTATTCAAAATCTTAGAAACGTACCCGAATTGTGACACCCTCAGAATCTTGAGACTTTGATCTCTGACGATCTCCATACCAAGAATCTTCTTTGCTTCCCCGAGCTCCTCCATGTCGAACTCCTTTTTAAGCAAAGACTTGGTAGACCCAATCTCAGCCTTGCTTTTATAAGCAATCAGCATATCGTCTACATATAACAATAGATAGATATACTCACCTGGCGCATAACTCCTGTAATATACGCAGCTGTCGTAACTGCTATGCTTGAACCTGTTGCTCAGCATATAGTTATCAAACCTCCTATACCATTTCCTAGGTGACTGCTTCAAACCATAAAGAGATTTCTTTAACAAACATACCTTGTTGCCTTGTTCATATCCCGGTGGCTACCTCATGTAGATCACTTCTTCAAGATTCCCATGTAAAAATGTCGTCTTTACATCAAGCTGCTCCAGCTCATAATCTTTACACGTAGTCAATGTAAGTATAACCCGAATAGATGTGTGTCGAACTACCAGAGAAAATACTTCATTGTAATCAATACCTGCCCTATGTGTGAATCCACGAGCCACCAACCTTGCCTTGTACTTAGGCTTTTGAGGCTTTTAAACACCTTCAATCCCTTCCTTTATCTTGAACACCCATTTGCAGCTCACTAGCTTTTGTCCAGCTGGATGATCTACTAACTCCCAAGTCTTGTTCTTCCTAAGAGAATCCATCTCTTCTTTCATAGCAAATTTCCACTTAGAACTTTCTTCACAAGCAACTGCCTCTTGGTATGTCAATGGTTCATGGGTATCTTCTTCCTCTGCTGCAACAAACGCGTAAACAACTATATTACTCTCATCTCGAAACCTCGAAGGTTTTGTTTTTGTCCTTGGCTCTCTATCCCGAACCAACTGATAATCTGTGAGATCCGATGTCTGATCAGTTTCTTGATCACATGCATCTTCATCATCGTCATCTTCCTGATCTTCCTCAAGCGTGCGATTATTTAACTCCTGTAGTTCCACCTCAACATGTAATTCCTCAACAGACCTATCAGTATCTGCACCAGAATCCTTCAACGTGTCTTTATACATGACACTTTCATTGAAGACCACGTTCTTGCTAGTGAATATTTTAGGTGATTCATCATCAAGCCTATATAGCATGTACCCCTTCACACCCTTAGGATACCTTAAAAGAACGCATTTTACCGCTCTCGACTCGAGATTACCTTGTTTAACGTGTGAATATGCGACACTCATGTCTCACCTCGACGATATAACCTAATGTTAACCTTAGAGTTATAAACTTCGCCCTATCCTACAACACTCCACACTCCCAAATACTTGTCAATACCTCCCACAACTCCAACTTATTCTTATTGATACTGAGAATCGTCTTACTAATTATGTACAAAATAACATGTATCTATCATCCCTTACTAATATCGTATATCTAGCCAGCCTTACTATACAATTTGCCAACCCTATCCATACAAATCAACATCTACCCAATGGACTCAATCTATAACAGTAACAACCTTTCTCGCCAACGCCAAACATCTTCTTTTCACTTACTACCTTTATCCTCTTTTAAATCCATACCCATCTCTTAACTAAATCTTCTCCACACTCCCGGAAACATTACACTCACTACCAAAACCCTACAAACTGTAAAATTCACCTAAGTAGAGCTCTTCCAATCTTATTCATATACAAATCTTGAAACCGACACATAAGCACATTTCACAAATCCAACTAATAAATATTAACCAATAATCAAAACACCCCAACCCACTCCTGTCTGTAGCAATCAGATCATTACACCCCCCACTAAAACTCCCTAACACTAACGACCACCCACATGTCATAACCACCAATCTTACATACCCCATAACTTATATACATACCAATTACACACGACATTTCTGTACTATATATTACTACCCACCCCGACTCCCCTTACTTCATACACAAACACTCCCTCCAACAACTCCCGTCCAACGATTGCATCAAAGCAGTCCAAAAAAATCTCACACCAACTTCCCTCATCAGAACTAACTCACATTCAGTACACTCCACTTGAAAAGGTCCCTTCTACTAATTTCCGAAATATCCATCTCAATACTCTCTAAGAGATCTTCAACCCAATCGAAGTACCGCACATCATCCCACTTAATTCCATCTCAAATCTAAGTAGTATGCCATTATCCCTGGGTTTTATCCCTATCAACCAACTCCTTGAACTCCAATAATGACACCAATACAATTTCCCTACATCTAATTATACGTGAATAATCCAGCTACAAATACACAAAATATCCTAACGCTCAACATAATAAATTATGCCCAATTACTAAAAACTTTCACATATATACACACCAACACATGACCCCATCATTTATTGATTCTCCCTATAAATTTCCAAGACATGTGTATAGGATACATCACTATTATGACACACCCACCCTAAACACACCTCCTCTCAACTCAACCCCCTCACCACCACCACCCTCTCGTACCAATTATTCTTTTTTAAGAACCTCGTGCATCCTCATAATCTCCAACAATCAAAATCCAACATACCACAAACCTATAATCACTACATAATCATCTCAAATTAGAAAACGTCACAATATCAAGGTCTCTTAACAATATCATTACCCCAAAACATTTATACCTTTCTTTCTCTAAATTCTAATATTGTACTCCGATTCTGTATTTCACTAATATCCACTGTAAATTTAAAATACACTCCCGTATAGTCCGTAGTTCATCTCCTATTCCAATCGATACGTGTACTAAGTCCCCTGTTTACTTAGCATTGAATTCCCTTCACTCTCATAACGTTCCCTCACTATATAACCATTAACGATCATCCCACATTCGCCTTATAGCTTTCAACCATCTCCCAAATCCCATTCTTTTATATCATATTCATACTATATTCCAACACTTCCATCAAATTCAACTCATCCTAACTATTAGATTTGTGATACCCCAATATTTCTAGAATGAATCTAATAAAATCCTTTTAAGAGACAACCTACCTCAAATCTAATCATCTCTACTTAATCACGCACAAAGATAGCTAAATCCCTCCCAATTTAATATTCAAACCATTATGCTGTCAATCGACTGCCACATTCTTTATCCCTTCGTTTTCCATAATCCTTTACTCCAATTCTACTTCCTTTCACCTCTTTAGTTCCAAATACAATATAAGATATAGCCGTGACACTATAGAAGTATAACTCTCCCTCCCTCATCATCCATATCAGAGTACGTGTCTTTCCTAATCGTAAATACCTTTGTATCTATCTCAAGTTGTAATATCCCCCCACACATCGACATATCTCTATTCTAAATTAGCTCATCTAATGTTATATTCTCAACCCAAAACCCATCTGTGTTTAAAGCCCCAGCTCCAGAATAAACCCCAGCCACAGTAATCGAGTTAAAAGCCCTCTATCTCACTTTAAAGACACCCACCCTGTCCACTGCCCCGAAACTACTCCGATAATTCTCATACACCAACAATTCGACTCCCTACCAAAACTATAAATCCAATATATCACTTCATCTAACACAATAAATTACTCCCACGCGCTCCCCCCACTCCCACACACCACATTAAAAATATCAACCACCCAATCCCACTACAAATAAACAACCTCCAAACTCACTAAAAACCTCAACGATCACTACAAGAAAGCCCTCAAATTGATCCACCACATACTCTATACCCTCCACCCCAACGTAAAAAAAACAAAACTGAATCATTCATCATAAGAAGCTCGTAATGATTGTTACCACAATTATTACAAAAATATGTCGAATATTGTTGATGTGGATCGGAGAAATTCGGAGAGTTGTCGAAAAAATTCGGAGTCGGATTACAATTAGGACAAACTCCGTCGTTAAGGTAAAAACCGCACATCTCACAAGTCGAACACGGGCATTGTGGGAATTCGTTTGTCCTTCCATAATTATAACACGGATAAAGCCCAAATGTCAACATTAAGAATTAAACAATTAGAGGATAAGAGAAAGAATTAAACGGATTTTAGGTTACGGAGATTATTTTTGGGGTTTTATATTTATTTAAAAAAAAATTTCAAAAAAAACGAGATAAGACAACTTAAACCTAATAATCAACAAGCTTCACGGTAGCTCTTTAAAAGAATTAACTTTTAAAGGTGAGCCTACGTCGCAAGTGACACAAAAGGCATGTTTTTAAATCTTTGGTTTGGGAACTTATTGATGGATAATACCTCAATGGAAGGTATTATTTGTTGGTGTTCTGAAGGTATTATTTGTTGGTGTTCTTTTACCAACTTTGTTTATTTTTATATATTTTTTAAGGATAATTTATTTTATTTTATTTTTTATTTTTTTTTATATATATTTTTTAAATGAAATAAAAATATTTTTGGATTTTTATATTTTTATAAGAACGAAAATAAACTTCCCGAAGAAAGGATCTTCAAGGCTCGAACACGAACAATCCCGTAAAAATCGCTACACCTCTCCCCGGCAGCGCGCAACAATTGATCCGTTCCAAATAACACACACAAATATATATATATATATATATAGATATATATATATATATATATATATATATATATATATATATATATATATATATATATATATATATATAAATACGTAATAATAAGGAGGATAATCAATAATAGTATAGTAAGTATTTTTCGTCGGGTTCTAGAAAATCGCTTTTAACCAAAGCAATTATCAAAAACCTCCCGGGTCGTTTCCTCGGCGAGAAGTGAATGGAAATCTACGTTCAAGTTGTAAATCGAGCTTGATTATCACTTAAGTTTTTGGGTTTGGTTTTCTAAATCTACTAAAAGGGAAAGCATATAAAAGGGAAACTAAACTTTTGGATTTAAACTAATATTAATTTTAAGATTAAAAACTACAAGATTATACTAAAATTGATCTAAAAGATATAAATGATGAAAATGCTTGCTAAGTGACGTGAAATGTTCATTAAGTGCGGGTTTAAGGTTTAACGAATTAAAATCCTTCGAAAACAAATTTCAAGAAATTAAATGACAAGTAAAGTAAAGTGCTTTTTTAAAATAAATGACAAGTATTTAAATTGCATTAAAAGTAAATGACGGTAAGTAAATTGGAAAATTCTAATGACTATTAATTTTTTAAACCTTTTTAAAACCGCACTTAAATTCCAAATCACTAATCACTTAGCAAGCACTAATGAACTACTCACTAATCATAACAAATAAACTAGCAACAATCATAAGATCAAACATAAACATTTTAAGCTAATAATTCCTAAACTCTATATTAAAAAGGGACAAAGGGTAACCGAATGAGAAACCGCATGAAATAAAACCCACCCGATCTAACAAACTTAATAAACAAATAAGTTTTATCACTTTAAAGCTTTTACTTTTACTAACTAGCAAATAAAGGTGTCAACTTTATCTACTAATTACTTCCATAAAAACTATAAAGATCAAAATTTTATCTATTTATCAACCTTATAAGACCCTTAAGCTCCGGCCTTAGATGTAGAAGGATGAAATAATAAATAAAACATGAAAAGTTAGGACAAAATAGAGCTAATAAAAAGATGAAAACTTTAGATCTAAATCTACCCGAAACTAAGGTGTTCAATCAAGTGAACTCGGATCGGGTATATTTAAGGATTTAGATCTAAGAAAAATAAGCTAGAATTAAAAAGCAAAATTTTATGCTAGAAAATAAGCTAAAATATAAGATCTATTATTTTTAGATCTAATCCACCCGAAACCAAGGTGTTCAATCAAGTGAAAAGAGACGGGTATATTTAAGGATTAGATCTAAGAACAATAAGCTAAAAAAAAAAAGTCACTTGAAAATAAGCATAAATAATCTCACTCGAAAAGCTCTAACCAAATACAATCTAAAATAAGCTAGTCTAAATAAGCTATGGAAGTAGCTTATTAGAATATAAGCTTAAGAGATGGGATCCAAAAATAAGCTATAAGCATGAACTTATTTGGAAATAAGATAAGAAAATAGAGGATTAGAAAAAGAATAAGCCATAAGTCAATAAGCACTTTAATCTTCAAAACATCTTCATTAATAAGCTAAAAAAGTGGATTACAATAAGCTAAATAAGCTATAAAAGCTTTTACAATAAGCTAAATACTATACTATACTACTCCTAAAACTAACCTATACTACTAATTTTTAATAAACTAAATCTAATACTAAATTCTAACACTTCAAACAGCTGCTGCGTGCTCCATTTATAGCCTCCAAGTGGGAGGGGCAATTTCGTCCTTTCAAGTACTCCACCACTCATATTGCTAGATCTGGGGGTATTATAGTCTTTTTGCACTCCACCAACCGCCTCATGATTGCCAATGATTGGCACGGATCCATACACGCCTGACCTCGTACTGACACACGCACACCTCGTACTGACACACGCCAGTGCCACGTGTCACGCTCTGATTGGTCCAGCCGCCACCTGAACAGTACCTCGTACTGACGTGTCCTGCCACCTCGTACCTCGTACTGACATGTCAGCTGACATGTCAGTCTGATCCTCGTACCTGCACAGTACCTCGTACCAATCATTAGATGGCCACGTGTCACCACCTGAGTGGTGCCACATGGCGTAGACACTGTTCTGTCACCGTCGGACCACCGGTCAACGGCGGCGGTCAACGACGGTCAACGGCGGCGGACCACCGTTGACCACCGCCTGACCACCGGTCAACGGCGGCGGACCACCGTTGACCACCGCCGGACCACCGGTCAACCAGCGGGTCATGGCCGGGTATTGGGTCGGGTCAGGTCGGGTCATGGGCCCGTTCGGATCGCCACTGTCGGCTGACATGTCACAACACACTATATATAAATAAAAAAATATATAAATATAATAAAGGAGATAATCAATAATAATACAGTGTAGTATTTCCGTCGGGTTCATAAAATCGCTTTAAACAAAGCAAATTATCAAAAACCGCCCGGGTCTTTCCTCGGCGAAATGTGAATGGGAAAACTACGTCAAGTTGTAAAATCGACTTAAATTATCATTTAAGTTTTTGTGTTTTTGACTTTCTAACGATCTACCTAAAAGGATAAGCATATAAAGAGGGAACCTAAACTTTTTGATTTAAACTATTTTAAAACTAATATTAATTTTAAGAATTAAAAACTACAAAAGTATACTAAAATTGATCTAAAAGATATAAATGACGAAATGCTTGCTAAGTGACTGAATTTTCCATTAAAGTGCGGTTTAGTTTACAAATTAAAATCCTTCGAAAATAAATTTGAAGAAATTAAATGACAAGTAAAGTAAAATTCTTTTTCAAGATAATTGACAAGTAAAGTAAAGTGCTTTTTAAAAAATATATGACAAGTATTTAAATTGCATTAAAAGTAAATTACGGTATGTAAATTGGAAAATTCTAATGACTATTAATTTTTTAAACCGCACTTAAATTCTAAATCACTAATCACTTAGAAAGCACTAATGAACTACTCACTAATCATAACAAATAAACTAGCAGCAATCATAAGATCAAACATCAACATTTTAAGCTAATAATTCTAAACTACTATATAAAAAGGGAAAGGTAACCGAATGAAGAACCTGCAATGATATAAAACCAACCACCGATCTTACAAACTAATAAACAAATAAGTTTATCACTTTAAGAAAGCTTCTTACTTCACTAATTCGCGAATAACGAGTCAACGTTAATCTACTAATTACTTTCATAAAACTAATAAAGATCAAAACTTATTTATTTATCATTCTTATAAACCCTTAAGTCCCGGCCATAAACTAAAAGGATGGAATAACAAATAAGACATGAAAAGTTATAACAAAATAAGCTAATAAAAATATGAAAACCTTTAAATCTAAATCCACCCGAAACTAAGGTGTTCAATCAAGTGAACTAGGATCGGGTATATTTAAGGATTTAGATCTAAAAATAATAAGCTAGAATTAAAAACTAAATTTGTAAAAACAAACTAGATTAAACTAATAAGCACTTTATAAAAACATTTATTAAACTATATCTAAAAGTAAATAAGCAATTTGAAAACTTTAACTACTAAAAAGCTTCTAGATCTACCAAACTAAATCATAAGCTCTCGAAAATAAGGGTGCTCAAGACTTAAAGAATAAGCCGAGTAGAAAAGACCATGACACCCTTTTTAGCATTCGAATCGAGCATAAAGAAAAAATAAGCAAATAAGAAAAGAAAATGAAAATAAGCAAAAGCTATTGAAATATGAGCTTAATCTAAAATCAAATAAGCAAAGAAATGCTTATTGAAGTAATAAATATAGCTAGGAGGAAAACAAGAAGTAAAAATAAGCCCCATAATTACTTAAAAAAGAAAAGAAAAGAAAATAGTGAGGATTTGAAAAAGAATAAGCCATAAGTTCAATAACCACTTAATCTTCAAAACATCTTCCATTAATAAGCTAAAAGTGGATACAATAAGCTAAATAAGCATAAAAGCTTTAAAATAAGCTAAATTACTATATTATACTACTCCTAAAACTAACATATACATTAATTTTTAATAAACAAATCTAATACTAAATTACTAACACTTTCAAACAGCTGCTGTGTTTTGTTGCTCCATTTATAGCCGCCAAGAGGTGAGTAGGCAATTTCGTTCGTCCTATCAAGTAACGCCATCCACTCATATTGCAGAATCTGGGTATTATAGTCTTTATGCACACCACCAACCGCTCTCATGATTGCCATTATTGGGTCACTATCCATACACGCCTGACCTCGTACTGACACATCGCACCACCTCGTACTGATACACGTCAGTGCCAACGGACATGCTCTAATTTGGTCTAAAGCCACCACCTGAAAGTTACCTTATCCGACTGACGGTGTCCGTGCCACCTATCGAACCTCGTACTGACATGAACTGCTCACAAGTCAGTCCTGATTCCACGTACCTGCACAGTACCTCATACCAATCATTAGATGGCCACGTGTCACCACCTGAGTGGTGCCACATGGCGTAGACACTGTTCCGTCACCGCCGAACCACCGGTCAACGAAGGCGGTCAACGACGATCAACGGCGGCGGACCATCGTTGACCACCGACTGACCACCGGTCAACGGCGGCGGACCACCATTGACCACCATCGGTCAACCAGCGGGTCATGGCCGGGTATTGGGTTGGGTCAGGTCGAGTCATGGGTCAGGTCAATTCGGGTCATGAACCGGGTCGGATAGCCACGTGTCAGCTGCCACGTCAGCAGGTGGGACCCACTTGCTGACATGTCAGCCCACGTGGCAGCCACGTGTCGCTGACGTGGCAACGAGGGGATAAACCCTCAGCATGTTTCGAACCGGTGACCTCTTGGATAAGAGGCTATGCACACAACTGTTGTGCCAAGCATAGCCTCATATAATGATATGCAAAATTTAATATATAAGCCCATTTTAACTTGGCTAGGTCATTATAACTAAAGGTCAAACAGGGACGAAAAAAGATCAAATAAAAGGGTTTAAATATGACCCTTTGAGGCCAAGTAGGATTGCCTTAAGTTTGTTATGTGCCTTACAAGTGTATACTACTTGGTATAAGTAATAATTATAAGTAAGAGTATATGTATATAAGTAAGTGCAGTACCTACCTCATGGTGTCCGACTACGCGTATATGCATACTTTGCCAATATTCGCTACTTGCGAACGAATAATTTCTTCTATAATGTAACAAAGTACTGTCAAAACTTATTTGATGTAGATGTTACGTAAAACTATATTTTTTTTCTTTCATATGATTATTATATGTAACCATAATGTACTAATGTAAGTATATGTTTCTTTTCTTTTCTTTTGTAGTATCATGGATGTGTTTGGATCACCCGACCGAGTTTCTGATTTTCCTGATGGCGAGACTCCGTGGACTTACGGTGGGTTTGCACCTGAACCACCACTAGGGTACACCGGAAAGCCTAGTGGCTCCGATGGGTGGCTAGAAGCCGACGACTTGCCTATTCATGCTATGAGGACGACTGCTGCGTCTAAGCCGGTTATAGAGGTAGTAGCTCCATTAGTAGAGGAGTTTAGAGAACCTATTGAGCCGATAGTTGCTCCCGTGACGGAGGAGATTGCGGGGCCTACGGAGCCGATGGATGCGCTCACGATCGGTGGTGACGTGGACATGGAGCCTCTATTTAGTGCTAGTGATGGGGAGTACGATCTTGATCTCCACGCTTTGAACGATGATGATATCGCGATTGAGGTACTTTTGGATGATTCCGACATGGACGACTTTGCGATGCACGTGGACCCGGTGTTGGCACCCGTTGTCCCATCTCCGGTGAAGACTACACCACCTTTATTGGTGGCTATTCCCTAGCCGAGTGTTCATGAGGTGGGAGGATCTTCTACTGCTGCTGATGTGAGACCCCCGAGTACTGTCGAGGAGTTGGACACTCGTATGGATGACGTGGGGTTTAGGCATGATGTGTTGGTGACACGTGTGGATACCATAAGGGACGTGGTGACGGCTATTGGAGCTGTTATTGGAGAGATAGGTCCACAAGTGATAGCTCTCGAGGGTCATACTCAAGAGACTCTGATTCATATGGTGCAGGATCGGGATGCACTGATTGAGCAGCTCCGTGCTGGTTGATTAGTGTTCTTGAAAGAGAGTATGGGTTTATGCAGATGATTTCGACTATGAGCAAGCGCTTGACCAAGGTGGAGAAGAGGATTCCTGGACCTCCCTAGTTGTTCGATTTTGTTTTGATTAATGTGCGATAACCAATTTTGTATAGTGCTAATCTGCTAGTGCCAGTTAGCATGGTCTCGTTGCCGAGGTGTATTTTGTGATGTAAACACCGCAGCCCTTATAACATTTTTGACCTGTACTTTAGAATTCATGTACTAGGATTCTAGACTATTATTTCTTGGGTATAGTGGCCTCGAAGCCACGATTTGTATTTTGGATTATGGATTTGGACATGATGTCCTGGATATTGTTATAGATATTGGTATGAATATTTTTATGGTTAATCTTGGTAAGAAATTGGTTTATGTATATAATCTCTCAGTTGCTTGTGATGCAAAGGAATGGAGATGTGTGTGGTAATACTTGTGGAATCCATGGGTTGACTATTTTGTATGGGGCTATGACTCCAAAGATTTTTGAGTACAAAATTTTCTTATGCGTAATTTAATAGATGATGCGGTACAAATTAAGGTTGATTTTGCGGTAAATGGTAAAGCGTGTTGGTCATATTGTGTAACTAAATTGTTGGAAAATTTTAAGTGTGGTGACAACATAAATGAGTTTTTACAATGTAAACTGAATGGTGCGGATTTTTAGATGTAACTCGATTAATCAAACCGTGTAAGTAGTGTCTATGGGATGTTGATTTCTTTGTCTAAACTACAACACATGTTAATAGATTCGTACACGTGGTTGGACGAATGATTTGATATGGACTGGTGTCGTTTTGATTAAGAAATTACCCGCGTAGTGGTAATAAGTGTATCTTTCAAATTTCATAAATTGAACTGTTGTGTCAAAAGGCTACTATTTTTCAAACTACTATTTTATAAACTCTATAAATATATACCTACACGTAAAATGGGATAACGATTTTGTAAAAAAAAAAACCTACACATCTTTTAAACTTTTAAAATAAATTTTAATTCATAATTTAAGCTTGTTTTCTTACTTAACTATTGTTGTTAACAATTTCTATCGTTGGTATAAAACGTTGCTTTACATTTGCGTGTGTTGTATGTAGTGATAAATTGTTTTGACGAAGATGGTTACATCGTGGTTGTATCCCCAAATATGCATAGCCTGATCACCTATGCATAATTCGAGAGGAAGCACGATATGCCGGAATAATCGTCACCCTTGAAAACCATGGACTCGGAAATGAAAGTTAGGATTTACCTTCGAATGAGGACATGTTTTTGACCCAATGAGGTGGATTCATACGCAAGTAGTATTTTTCGTAATATACTTATTATGTTTCTCTTTTTAGGGAACCCTTGTATTAGTATAGTGACCTACACTATTTCGTTGAGGAAATACCAACGGTATTGTCTGGAATGTGTGATTAACTAGGATAAGGAACATAAGTGTGCAAGATGCGCCGGTGGTTGTTGTGAATCATTGATTACCCACATGGACTTTTTTCGATGTGTGGCTTGGAGTGAAGTATAAATCGGATGGAATATCCGTAAGAGTTATGGTTGTGAGACATTGAGGACAAGTAAAGGTGTAACATGAAAACATCCGCTGACATGTAAACATACTTGAAAGTCAAGGAGTTGGTGGACGTAGATAATTAGATGCTAATATATCAAGAAATTTGATACCGACAAAAAAAAAGAATTTTCTTGGGATCGAAAGGTCTCTAAGATAAAGTAAAGCCAAGATGGCAACGCCAAAGTTAAAAGTGAGAAATGGAGAAGACTTCTCCTACATAAAATGTGGAGCCATAATGAAGTATCAACCGATGGCCGTGAAGAAGATTTCTTTCCTCGACATGGAAACTAGGGATGTTGTAACGTGTGATGGTTGTGCCAAAAAAACTGTATTCGTCAAGGATTAGAATAAGACACTAAGTGATCGTTAACTTACGGTTAAGGGTGGTGTTCTCACTCCACGACGTGATGACGTGAGTGCGTGAAGAAGGTGAAACGATTGCGAATTCTAGCGAAATAGTAACGTTCGTTCCCATACTAGATGAGTAAACAAAATAACCGACGCCTTAAGTCTAATAACGGTATCTAGATTTGAAAGACGTATGACCCTGTCACTTGAGAAAACTTAATTAACCAAAGAGGAAAACCACTGAATGAAGCTGAATCAATTATGATGATTACCGGAGAAAAGTGTAGAAATAGGATTTTGTCAAAAAAATGTGTCGTAAATCCATGATGCTCAATTGTTTCTCTTGAATTGATTTTGAATTTGTTTCCGATCGACTATTGATCTTATGGGGTATTAGCGGAGTTAATGCCACTTAATTATGTGAATTGTGTAAAAAAAATGTGAATATGGTTTTAATTGACAAGACGCCTTTACGTCGCCCGTCAGATGGCACTAGATGTGAACGATCGAACACGTGAAAATAAAAATAGTCAACAAGTGACTTGAAGAAGATGTGTAATCAAGAATGCGGTATGCGATGCGACTTGTAAGTCCACGTGAACGTTATGATAGTTGATTAGGATTTACCTATGAGAAAGACAACATCGTTGCCAAAAGGCTTCGCCATCCGGCAAACTCGTATGATGAAGGAGTCTTGATGGGTAATATGGGATAGTGATGATTAAATGTACGTATTATAGAGCCTAAGCAAAAATCTAGGCCCAATGTATGAAGTCACTGTAAATGTGACTATTATGCGAGTATATCAAGCTTTGTGTGATTGGCATATGCCGCCAATGTTGGAGTCGAGAGCACTCCGGGTGATGTGTGAATTGATTTGATCATGTGGTTGCCCCTTTGAGGTGGGTGGACCCTGAGATTTGATAAAGGTTTTGATTTTGTGAAATTTTTGAAGTTGATAATATCAAACTTTTCCGGCATGTATCTCTCATTCTTAGCCAAGAGTGATGAGGAGTGCATCGTTGTAATTTTGCGATCGTTATCCACGATAGAATATCGTTTTGTTTTTAAGTCTCTCGATATCAATAAAGCAACGTCACGAATATATCGAATTTTTACGCTACGTGATTTTGTCGCGCCTTGCAAGTATGACTATGCGTTAAGATAGAATCCGTTGAAAAAAAATCTCCACGCGATGATGAATTCCTATCTGGGAAAGTCCAAGCGAGAATTACGTCTTATAGTTACGAGTGTGAACGAGTGATAACGGTTTATGAAAAGAGAATGTCACACCGCGAGTAAGAATGGACGAGAGGTAAAGATTGAGCACCGGGACGGCGCTCTCTTTAAGGTGGGTGGAATGTAACAACCCGAGTTTTACGACATGTGAGATGAGCGTGCGAGCGAACGTCATAATTATTATTCCAAAAGTTTTAAACAACAAGGACCATGGTTGCAAGTACTCAACACACCATCAAGGGCTAACCTTGCCACTCTCCATAAAACTTTTGCCTGTTTTAAAACTCAAACAGTTTTTCCCGCCCTTGTTTTCCCCCCAACACAACTCACAGGTGTGTATACCCGTTTTTACCCTGTAGTCATACCACCACCACCATGGTAATCACCCTCCCCCCCCCCCCTCCACTAAACTTTCCCCAACCAAAAAGAGAAGCATTACCATGTTGCAATCTCACTTTTCCCACAACCTTTGCCGAATCAATGGCGTGTGATTAATCCAAAGAAGCAACAGTGGCTATGGATGGCTTGGTTTACTCATGGAAGTCTCTACAAAAAGAACACAAGAAGAAGAAGCGAAGACATAGATATTATATAAATAGGGTCTTAATAGTTATTGAAAAAGTGGGTGTACTTATTTTAGTTAATTAATTTTCAATTCAGCAAATTTATGTTTGTTTATGCTTATTTACAGCTTATTTAAGGTTCTTTGTACCCTTTTTATCAATTAATGAAGCATTGAGGTTTTTAAGATTTATACCCGTTTTAAGCATTTATTATCAAAACAATTTAAATTATCTTTATATATGTTGAATAAGCTCCTATAAGCTCTTATAGAAGCTTATTAAGCTTATAAAACTTAAACTCTTCATAGTTTATAGTTTTATAAGTTTTTGTTTAAAAAAATCAAGAATAAGCCATTTGGAAGATAAGCTAAACTTGGAAGAGCTTATTGGCTTATTCACTGGCTTATTTATAAGCCAGAGCTTGTAGCTGAAAGCCCTTGAGGGGTAACAAGGTCCTTGTAAAAGCTTGGACAAAAGTAAGTACATTTTTCTCTTTTAAAGTCTCAATTTTTAGATTTTCTTAGCTTATTATGTTTTAGCTCTTTAGAGTGCTTATTCCCAGCTTATTTTTGTTCATTAAGGTTATTTAATGCTTATTTGTCCTTTGCCTTTTAGAATTGTAAGTTAAAACAGCCTTTTAAAGTATTAAAATCCATTTTAAGAAATTAAAGGGGTGTTTGGGATAACTTATAAAACGGGTCAAAATGGTTTTGACTCTGGGTTAAGGTCATTTAGTCAGTTTAAGCACAAGTTTTAAGCTACTTTAAAGCTGTTTTTAAAACATTTTTAGTTGGAAAATTGTTTTTCAAAAATATATAAACCCTCTTTGAAACTGTGAGACTTTTAAAGACACCACAAGTGCTTATTGAGATAAGCACTTGTGAATTTGAGTTAAAGGTTCAAAAAGTGTGTATTTTGTGTGTTAAAAACAAGCTGCCACAGCCCTTGGTCTTTTGACTTTGTGAGTCAAAAACCACCAAGGTTTTTAGTGTCACAGTTTTTAAAAATCCAACTCCCTTTTTCACCATCAAAAATAAGCAAGCTAAAATGGTTTTTAAAGGCTAAAAATTGGTGCACAAGCTGTTTAGCTAGAGTACTCAATCTGTTTTTAGTTTGCTTTTCAATTTGAGCTTATTTGACAGCTTTTAATAAGCTGTCAAATAAGCCACTTAGGTTAAGCTTAAATCTCCCCTGGTGCAAAGGGAAGATTTTAAGCTCCTTTTTCTTTGTCATTTAGTGTTAAAAAGCCCAATCTCTTGGCTTATTTTAAGAGCTTATAAGCTCTTGTATAAGCCCTCAAAGTTTCATACTTTAGTGAGCTTATTTGATGGCTTATTTTTAAGCCTCAAACTTGCCTTTCACTGTTTTTGAATGCCTTAGGTGTAGGGACTGCTTATTTTTCTTTATGCTTATTTAGCTTATGTCACTAGCTTATTTTAGCTCTTAATAGCTTTTTAGATTAGTATAAATAGTTGTTTAGCTTATTGAGCCTCTTTCCTAGCTTATTTGTCCACACAAGTTAAGCTTGTCTCAGCTTATTTCGCCCCCAAGTCCAAAAAGACTTAGCATTTTTCAAGCTCTTAAGCCTTATAAGCTTTCTGTCCACTTTAAGCTTATTTATAAGCTTATTTAGGGCTTATCTCAAAAAGTTGTAGAAGACAAAGTTGTTAAGCCCCACGAGCTTAACAACTTTGCTTCTTTGAGTTTTCGAAAAAAAAAAGGGGGAAAGACACTTGGCCCGGGTGAGCAAGAC
>BQNB010106422.1:0-15748 GCA_026074375.1 Tanacetum coccineum | reverse complement strand
ATAATATTAATTAGAATTAATATTATATGTATAATTAATTGGTTTATTAATTTATTAATAGTTGGTAAATTAATTAGAAATAATTATAAAGAAACATAGGTTGAATATTAACTAATACAAGGTGTATTAAGTTGAACGGGCCGGGAAGACCCATAGGGGACCCATGGGATGTTTTTTTAGGGAATCCCACATCTCTCCAAAGAGCTAATCCAACTCCCTTACTCTCAATATAAATAGATGGGCATGCCAAGGATTTATTTGCTAATTATCTCTTTCTCATTCCTACTCCTTGTAATAGTCAACTTGTGTAACGAGACCTTAGGAGTTTGAATCCCTTCTCTTTAGTTTGTGGGTGTGAGCTATTAGAGGTACTCTCGTTTAAGTACTTGCCTACAAGTTCAAACAAGGTGGTCTGTGTGTGAGAAATCTAATTTTCTCAAAGGTTAGCATCTTCTTATTTATTTATTTAATTCTTTTAAGTTGCTTTTATTTATTAGGTTAAGATCCTTTAGGGTTTAGTTTCTTTCTTGTCCTAATTTAATTGTTGTTTCCACTTTATGTTAATCTAGTTAGGGTATAGAAAACCCATCAAACGTATCATAGAGCCAGCTTCAAAACAAAACAGACATTTTCTATTAAGAAATGTCTTCATCTTCTTCATATGGATTTATTTGGACATGTAACTCCTAGGTCCATTAACCATGAAAAGTATACCCTTTTCATTGTTGATGAGTACTCAAGGTACACTTGGGTATACTTTCAAAAAAAGAAAAGTTAAGCACCTGAAACCATTATGTCTTTCAATAAAAGAGTTGAAAATTAAAATGACATCAAAGTCAAACAACTTAGAACTAACAATGGTACTAAATTTAGAAATAGCATTATGGACAACTTTTGTGATGAAAAAGGGATTTCTCAAAAAAAAATCTATCCTTACACACCTGAACAAAATCTACAAGAACAATGCTTTTAGGATCTGTCTTCTCAATTCAATACTTGACTGAAGCTGTAGCCACTGCATGCTACACTCAAAATAGGTCCAATATTGTTATAATACATCTCAAAACTCCCTACAAAATCTTTCGTGGAAGACTTCTAAACATTGATTTTCTTCATGTCTTTGGATGCCCAGTTTTCATCCACAATCATAAAGATCACTTAGGAAAGTTTGATTAAAAAGCATATGATGGTTATTTTCTTAGATACTCACTTATTTCCAAAGCCTTCGGGATCTTCAATACAAGAAGACAACAAACTGAAGAAACATACCACATCACATTTGATGAAAGCACTAATGCTATCAAATTCACAAAACCTTCAGTTGACAACATTACCATTGCTGAATCTGAAAGATACCCACCTGATGAGTATCTTCATCCTTATGAACCTTCTCAAAGGTATCAAGTAAATAGCAATGATATTTCTTCTATAGAACCCTATGAAGAACCTGAACTAGTTGTCCTTGAAACTAATGTTTCACTTGATTAAACTGGTCAAAATGATCAATATGATCATTCTGCTCAAACTAATGGAATCTTAAATGATGATAAACCTGAGCACTCAAATCACAACAATGATGAACCTATCCTTGAAAACCTCCCAAACACTGAAGATGTTCAGACCTCTAAACCACTATCCTCTCCAGCTAAGGATGCTTCAGTTCCAAATACAAATCTAATCCTAACGAATCCCTTTTTATCCATATCATCCATGGCCTCTCTAGCTCCTCAATACAAATGGTCTCAAGATAAACATATTGAGCTGGTTAATATAATAGGCAATCTAAGAGCTGGAATGCTTACTAGGGCCCTGGCCAAAGAACTTAGTGCTGCTTCAGCTCATGAATGTCTATTTGTAGACTTTCTATCTAAAGAAGAACCTAAAAAGGTTTCTGAAGCACTTAAGCATCCTGGATGGGTTGATGCCATGCAAGAGGAACTAAATCAATTTTCCAGAAAAAAAAGTTTGCATTTTGGTTCCTGCACCTTATGGAAAAACCATAATTGGCTCTAAATAGGTATTTAGAAAGAAAAGAGATGAAACTGGCATTGTAATAAAAAAAATAAGGCAAGTCATGTAGCTCAAGGCTACAATCAACAAGAATACATAGACTATGATGAAACCTTTGCTCCAGTTGCAAGAGTTGAAGCAATTAGGATCTTTCTTGCATTTGCCACCTACATTAACTTTACGGTCTATCAAATGGATGTGAAAAGTGCTTTTCTAAATGAAAAGCTAAAAGAAAAAGTTTATGTTAAACAACCTCTAGGTTTTGAGAGTAGTGAGTTCCCCAACCATGTTTGCAAATTAGACAAAGCCCTTCTTGGACTTAAGCAAGCTCCAAAAGCATGGTATGAAACCCTCTCAGCCTTTCTCACTAAACACAAGTTTGTTAGAGGAAAGATAGACAACACACTGTTTGTCTACAAATCCTAAACTGATGTGATTCTTAATACAAATCTATGTTGATGACATTATTTTTTGGTCCACCAACACAAAATTATGCAAACAGTTTGCAAAACTGATGACTCAAAAATATGAAATGAGCATGATAGGTATCCTCACCTATTTCCTTGGATTTCAGATTAAACAAACTGTAAGAGGCATTTCAATCAATCAAGAAAAATATGTCAAGGATATGTTGAATAAGAATGACATCAATGGTTCATTAGTGAAAACAACAATGGTATCCCCTAATAACTTAGGACCTGATCTCAATGGCAAAGTTGTAAATAAGACTCAGTACAAAGGTATGATTAGATCACTAATGTACCTAACTGCAAGCAGACCTTACATTTAATTCTCTACTTGTCTTTGTGCAAGATATCAAGCAAATCCAAAGGAATCTCACCTTATTGCTGTTATGAGAATTTTTAGGTACCTGAAAGGTACTCCCAGTCTTGGTTTTTGGTATCTTAAATGTTTAGGTTTTGACCTAAAAGGATACTCAGACTCTGACTATATTAGATACAACATGGACAAGAAAATCACTTCAGGTGCTTGTCAGTTGCTAGGAGGCAAACTTATGTGCTGAAGTGCTAAGAAGCAGTAATCTGTAGCTATGTCTTTTGCTGAAGCTGAATATGTAGCTGTTGTTGCATGTTGTGCTAGTATACTTGGATGAAAAGTCAGCTCACTACCTGTGACATAATATAAGAGAAGGTACCCATATTTTGTGATAACACAAGTGCTATTGCAATTTCAAACAATCCAGTTCTCCACTCAACAACAAAGCGTATTGATATCAAATATTACTTTATCAAATATCATATTCTAAAAGGGGACATTGAATTACATTTCGTTCCCACTCAATATCAACTTGCTGATATCTTTACCAAGCCCCTAAATGAACCAACTTTTAAAAGATTGATTTGTGAACTAGGTATGCTGAACATCGGTGGCTTAAAACCTTAACCCTCAAATGATTCTTCAGATGAAGAGTGAAGGGGTTCAGCTTTTCAACCAAAACTGAACGTAACTTTATTTGTTAAGTATCAGTTTAGTTTTTGTTTATTAATCTTTAGCTTGCATGAGTTAAGTAACTGAGCAATCACTTTTACCTCTCTCCTGGATTTGATGGAGCATATGTGGTTTTGTCTCCTTTTCTAAAGCATTAGTATTGGTAAAAATCAAGAACTGAACAAAACTGATTTATTTTCTTCAGTTTAGTTTTTACACCCTAGCCAGATCTCTATCTTCAGTTTTCTCGAGTGAAGTAATTGAGCAATCACATATGTTTCATTCATGGATTTGCATGAGCATGTGTGGTTTTCTCGCCTTCGCTAAAGCATTAATGTTGATAAAGATTACACCATAATTTTGATCTAACTCTTCAGCTTTTCTCGAGTGAATTAATTGAGCAATCACATATGTCTCATTCATGGATTTGCATGAGTATGTGTGGTTTTGTCGCCTTTGCTGGAGCATTGGTGTTGAGAAAGATTACCAATATCTGTTCAACATACAATAACACCAAACCTGAACCTAGTTCAGCTTTTCAAAACATTAATTAAAGGGTCAGTTTTAAAAGCAAAAGTGATTTTCAAAATTAATATAATTTTCTCTACATGATTTCTTAGCAAAGAAATTATTTACTTTTAATATTATTAAAAAATGATATACAAACGTTCGAATGACCTCATCCTTTTCTCTCACCTACTTCTACAGTTGAACAAACGATGGTTCGTTGTTCAATGTGTCAGACAAAGTATGTTTGCTAACTTTCATTAAATGTAAAGTTTAGCAAACATGCAAAATCAAACCCTAAAATATATAAATTGTTAACTTCTAAATGACAGTTAACCATTCCTAAAGAAGTTTTTGTAACTTCAACAATCATATAAACAAATTAAAACAACTCCTAAATCACTTTTCATAAACTCATAACAATCTAAAACACACACAAACTTCCCCAAAACAAATCAATTTATCAAAAACCTTAAAACCCTAAAGATAAAAATGGCAGATTCATCCAAACAAGAAGAAACCTCTCCTCAACAAGAACAAAACCCCCCAACAACAGGATTAACCAGAACTCATCATTCCTCTTGATCATGCATCCCATGTTGAGTTCAACCTTGATGATATCGGCCTTAAACCAAACAATGAGGTTGCTTTGCTCTACCTAAACCACCCAAACAAGAAAGTCTTTCTTTGTGTCTCAGACTTCATTTCTAAGCGTTGTCTTAGAAAGGCATTCACTAGAACCCTAACCTAATATAAATAATACCTCTATGAACACTGCTAAAGTTCTTAAAGAAACCAATAGGGTTTGGTTCTCCACTCCCACTGGGGGCATCATAGGAGAAGTAGGTTTAACATCCTTTAGGAATGCCATTGGGGCAAACTACTTGGCCCATTCTAGACAGTATGTTGAACCACCATCTATGAAAATCATTGGGGAATGGTTTTCTTCAATAGGATATAGTGGGGAGATTAAAGCAAATGGTACCCTTAAAAACGGATTTCTTCCTCCTAGGTGAAGATTGCTAATGGCCCAAATCATTCAGTGTCTGGGAGGCAAGACATGAGGATATGATCAAATTTCTAACAAAGATGCTATCATCCTCTACTATATTGCAAATGAGGTACAAATTGATTTTGCTAAGTTAATTTAGGATGATATTGTATCTAAGCTGAGAAAGAGAACTCGGGAAAAGATTGTTCCATATCCAAGATTAATATCATTATTGCTAGAACATAAAATGGAAGGATATGAGGATGATAAGGTTACCCTAAACCTTACCCAAATCTTAAGTATCCATAATTAAGGATTGAAGAAAAACCAACCTAAAGGACTTCCCTTTACAACCCATATCCTGGCCATTTGCAATGCAAAGGAACCAGTGGCATTTGAAGCTCCCAACACCTATGTCTATAATAGGAAGAAGGTTCCCAAAGGCAAAAAGTCTGGAGCTAAAACTGGACATAGGAATAAATCTACTTCCTTACTTACAAAAAACAATACTATGTCCAAAATAGAGGCAACCAAAGGTGGATCATCTTCTAAAGAGACCACTGGATCCCCCACTGGCCATTCCAAGAAAAGAGAGTCTAGTTTGGCCAAGGACCAAAACCCAAGCCAACCTTCAGCTTCTACACCTGTAGTCGCTAGACTGCATAAAGAGGCACAGCAAACAACTCATGGCCCAACATCTTTAGGGGTCACCAGTGAAGAAGGAGCCAACCCTCAACTCAATAGTGGTATATCAGCATCTATTTATACTAAACCTATTTATTCAGCTTCTACCATTACTCACTCTAAGTCTACATCAGAACATGATATTTTAGCAAGTTCCAAAGCTGGAGCTGATTATGGCCTATCTGCTCCTAAGGATTCAGTATCTCAAACCACAAGTAATGATAAAGGACCAAATAAACTTTCACTTGATCATATACTTACAGGTAAAAACCCACATGTTCATGTAAAAAACCAAATCTACCAGTAAAGGGTTGGAAATTGTCCTCACTAAACCTATAACAAGGAAAGGAGCCAGTAATATTGCAAAAGAGATTAAGGATGAGTTCAACACTTCTCCTGATCTCTCCAGCTCTGATGATACACAAAAGGATATCAAGCTGAAGGACTTATCTAAGCTGATTCAGAATGTGGGGGTTAACTTCATAGACCTGGATTCCCCTAAAGATGATCAGCCAATCATTATTGAAGATGAGGAAGAAGAAGATGATGATACAAAGGATGATTCTGAAAAAGTTCAGCCTAAGCAATCAAAAGAAACTAAAGATACTTCAGCAGCTCATCCTTTATCTCTAAAGTCAATCCAAATCTAAGAGCTGACAAATCAGGTTCTCTTGCTTCAGTCGTAGAATCATAAGCTGGAGCAACAAAAGAACAAAGATGAAGCTGAAGTTGCCTTTCTTATAGCTCAGCCCTTATATCCAAATGTGATACAGTTACATACTCACTAAGCTTTTGGTAACTTCTTTACTAACCTAAACTATCACACCTTTTATCTTCACATAACTTTGGCAGCTCATTACCAACTAAGCTGAAAGAGCTCCCTTCCAAGTTCAATGAATTAACTGGAGAAGTCAAAGAGTTAAAGAAGCATGTTCATGACCTGGAGATTGAGATACCTAGGGATTTGGAAGAAATTCCTAACAAACTGGAGACTTTTACGTCAACTGTTAAGAGTCTTACCACTCAAGTTGCATGAATCTAAAAGGAACTCTTCAATGGGAGCTTCTGCATTAATTTCTTTACTGTACCATTCACACGTTGATTCTGTTCAGCTATAGATCAAAACCTTAGTGGCACTTCAAGTCTTGTCTCAAGTATAGTTAATGAATAGCCTGATACAAGTTTGCTAAAGTTATTGAGTCCTGCATAAAACATAAGCGGAGATCATCGTGTTCTTTAGCATGGCCGTACGCTTCACTCACCTGCTAAGGCGGATGAGAAGAACGCAATTAGATCCACTATTCTTAGTTGTTTCTAAGGAAGCTATTTAAGATGCTAAAAACTGGAGTAACTAACACGCAAACCATACCAACAAAATGAAACAATAAAACAATACCCACATTGTTTATCTTCCCTCTCTGGTATGAACGAACATCAGCTCAACGATAAACAAAAGGTTGAAAGTGTTTTGTGGTTTATATAGCCGAATTAGGTAGTTGGGTTATTAGATATAAAGGTTAGGGATTTTACCACAACAAGGTTTTTTTTGGTGGACATTTCTTTGCCTTTCTGTGTTCCATTCATTGCGGGTTTTCAGTTAAGATTCGAACCTTTTCATTCCTTAGTATTTTACTTATTGTGTCATTACGTGTTGTGCTTTGCAATGGTTTTAAATCACAGAAACATTTTTGTTACGAGTTAGCACATATTCATAATACTTGCGGGTTCATTGAGAAACTCATATAAAAATATATTGCTTAATGAAATTTCTGGGTTTAACTCTCAGCAATCGAGGTATATCAGTAGTGTTATGCAAACAGTTTCAGCCCATGAAACCTTATTACGATCGTGGAAATAAGTTTAAAATTCGTGATGATATGTTTAATTAGTGCGTATTTGGGGTTGACTAATAGCGTGAACAAATGACATGTTTTATTTGTAGATGGGCTTGGTAAGACCGTGTGGACTTGGAATTCACAAAATGGTTTGAGAACGGATGAGATTTGAGATGTTGTAAAACTGGTCGTTGCACTAACTAGTTGTTCTAGTCGATTAAATGGGTTAGCTTTCGTGTACTTTTTCTATCATTGAAACAGTAGGTTTAGGTCGAGTTATGAATTATATGTAAATTTGGGTTGGTCGTGACCGCATGAGAAAAAGATCTTCATGAGACGTAACGGTTAAAAACGACATAGTTATCGCTACTTGAAAATTCATGATTTTGGCTTGTTTTTACACTTCGGAAATATGCAAAAAAATTGGTGTCTTTGCCGAAATATTTAGAACTATATAATGAGTTTTGCTTCGAACACTTTGCTAATATTAAAACCCGATACTACCACCTACGTCTAAGAAAAAGAGTCGTAGAAAACGGACCCGTAACGAATTCGTAAAACATGTTTAAAGTTAGCATTTTGGCTTGCGCTTTGGCCTTCTATAAGATATTGGAAAATGCATATTTGTTGATTGTGCTCTTCAATTCACGACTACACTAGCTCGTACCACAATTTGACCCGTTAAACGATATCGTTATAGAAAACTCATAACATGAATGTCAAAGTTGACCTTTGCCAACAACGTATAATTCATTTTAAAAATGAATATCTTTTTTATTTAATCAATATTGCAGAAGCCACGATACTAGGCGAAACTCATTTTAATTCTTTCATATTGACATATTTTGCTTAAATTTCCTATTTATTATACTTAGGTTGCGGATAGAGTTTTTCCCTCATGTTGCACTGCTATCGTTTTTAGGGCTACACTTCAATTTTGATATTCTCTTGATATTTTCTGTGAGGTGAGTTCTATAGCCCAATCATTTTACTCGTTTTTATAAATTAATTCTAAAACTCTTTTGGGTGAGAATTACATGCGCTATTCAAATGTTACATTACTTGCTTTTCATACTCGTTCACAAACTCATTTACATGATGTGATTCAAACTCGCTGACCATGTTCGTTTCACAACTGGTTCTACTTACTCGTTTTATACTCATTTACTATTATCTTGACATATCTGCGGTTGGGATACATTGCTTAGTTTTTACTTATGGCGCAGTTGCATTAACCTAAAATCACTTCTGTGGGATATTATATACCAAGCAATACACACTTCTTTGGATTTTGTATACCAAACAATACACACTTCTTCGGATATTGTATACCAAGCAATACACACTTCTTCAGATATTGTATACCAAGCAATACGCACTTCTTTGGATATTGTATACCAAGCAATACATACTTTAAACAATTGCGGCCCAAATATTTCATATCTTACATTTTTTGTGACTCATTTAAGGATCTGAAATTTTACATGCATAATTTACAAATATTGGAATTTATACATTTTGAAATAAACTGCAATTTCGTGTGGTTTGTGTTTATACGCATTTTATGAAAACCTATATATTTAAGTTTATGCATTGCATGTCTTGTATGAGCGGGACTTGTAACACAATAGAATTTTATATATAGTTTTTGGGATTCACATTTATACTTACAAAAACCTATGAACTCACCAACTTTATGTTGACACTTTTAAGCATGTTTTATCTCAGGTGGATGATTTAGAGCTTGGCTTACTTGATGTGATTGGAGTCTAACAAATACAAGATTTGTTTTCAAATGACACATTTACAGGTTGTTCTCTCGCATTCTTGTGCAATGGTATATCTCATTGATGAGTAACGCTCTCTTGATACTATTCTGATGCGACTAGGTTGGGGGTCGTCTCATATTGGGGGTATCAAAAGACCAGGTTTAAAGAGAACTAGGTTGCATATTTTACCTAGGACTATAGTCCATGTTTTCACAAACAGAGAATCTCATCAAACTTTTTCAAAATGCATTCAGACACTACTTGGCGATACTTGCTTACATTACTTGCTTTACATGACATACCTATATGCGTATATGTTCATTCCCCTTACGTCATATTTTCGTTTATTTATATCAAGAGTTTATTTCTAAATATTAGTCATTTTTCAAGACATTATGAATTACACGATGGTCCAAAGACTCTTACACGACTTTAACCTGTCATCTCGTAAAATTTCATCTTTGGAGCACGACTTTTAGAACTAGACTAATTTTATTACACCTTTGAGTTTGAAGATAATGCCACCAAAGAAAACCACCACCCATATTTCTAATGTCACCATTAAGGAATTAGTAGCCAGAAGTGTGGTTGGCGCATTAGGAGAACATGAAGCAAACAGAAGCAGAAATGGAGATGGCGGCCATGATTCAGGAAGTGGCAAAAGAAGTCAGGTGCCTACTGCTTGTAAGTGAACCTATAGTGACTTCCTAAAATGTCAACCCCTTAATTTCAAGGGTATTTAAGGAGTCGTTGGATTATGTTACCGAAAGAAGGAAGAAGAATCTAATGATTTCCCTAATTATGTGAGAAAGAAAAACCAGTTTGTTAGAGCTGGGACAGAGAAGCAATCACCCAATGGTTCGAAATGATGGAGTCTGTTTTCCACATTAGCAACTGTACTATTGAGAACCAAGTAAAGTTTGCCACTTGCACTCTTATTGGTGTTGCTCTAACATGGTGGAACTCCCATGTTAAGACAGTCGGCCATGGTGTTGTTTATGGCATGCCTGGAAGACGCTCATAAAGATGATGACAGATAAATATTGTCCCTGTAGTGAAATCAAGAAACTAGAGATTGAGATCTGGAATTTGAAGGTGAAAGGTACTGATGTGGTAAGCTATACCCAACGCTTTCAGGAGTTGACATTGATGGGTGGAAAAATGTTTCCCGATGAGTCTGATCAGGTAGAGAAATATGTTGGGGGACTTCCTGACATGATTCAGGGTAGCGTGATGACTTCCAAACCAAAAACAATGAAAGAAGCAATCGAGATTGCTAATGATCTGATGGACCAGAAGGTTTGTGCCTATGCTGAGAGGCAAGCTAAAAATAAGAGGAAATTTGATAACCACAACCAAGTTCAACAACAACCTCCCAAGAAACAAAGTGTGGCTATAGCTTACACCGTTGGGTCTGGTGAAAAGAAGGAGTATACTAGAACTCTACCTCTGTACAACAGGTGCAAGCTGTACCATAATGGGTTGTGCACTGTAAAGTTTGGGAATTGCATGAAGGTTGGCCACATGACCCGGGATTGTAGGAATCCTGTTGTTTCTAAGAAACAAATAACCCTCACTTGCTTTGAATGTGGAAATAAAGGGCACTACAGGAGTGATTTCTTGAAGTTGAACGAAAAACAAAAACCATGTGAACACACACAAGCTAAAAGGTACAAAAGCACTGTGGAATGCGGTGAACGCCTTTACAGGAGAGGAGGAGAAAACACCACAAGACAATGGACAGAGAAAAGAATAATAGAGAGAAGACAATTGGAATATATATAAGAAAAAGAAATAAGAGTAGGCGCAAGAATAAAAAAAAAATCAATACATAGATTAAAATAATCATTAATAAAATAATTAAAAAGGTACAGGTACTAAAGCACGTGGAATGGTGTACGCCTTAGGAGGAGGAGAAATCAATCAAGACATTGACGACATGGAAGATGATATCAATGCTTAGACTTTATCTCTTTAGGAATTCTCGTTGAAATTTCGCTTAAATTTTTGTTGTACCGAATGATTTCAAACTATCTATCAATTAATGTATCGTAAAAATTTCGTCAACTTTACTTTAACTCTCTATTATGCAAGCCAAAATGTAACACTATTTTGACGAAAATAAGTATTGCATCGTTAGTCCTCAATTATACATGGCCTGATCAACTATGTATAATTCAGGAAGTACCATGCCATGCTGAGAGTAGTCACCCTAAAACTTCTTGTTAAGAAATAATTTTCTATTTATATCGAGTTTTGTGTGCGTATTTATAAAACGTATTTATCACGAGGAACCAAACTAATAATCATAATAACCAAGTAAACTCTTACACCATCTTACTATAAAGTCGACATCATCCTATACCAAATCTCAAGCCGAAAAGTCAAAGACGCATCGTTAGTCACCCTAGGACAATCCGCTGAAAAGTAAAACCTACACCAACACCAATCCGGAAGGCAACACAAACTAAATTTCGGGACAAAATTCTTTTAACACGGGGAGACTGTAACAATTCACGTTTTTGGGTCATTTTACGTCAATAAATATTCGACTAATTATTTTAAACTTTTACGTGTTCACTTTTAGTTTTTAACGTTTAGTTAAATCGCGTAAACTAAAAACAAACATTCAACGTAAACCGACATCAAACAAATAAAAGTTTACGTCAAATAAGTGTTATATTATTTTTACAAAAATAATTATTAATTTTTCAATTTTTATCTTTATACGTTACGTAAAACGTTTACGTTTCGCAATAAATTACATTTAGGCATGCATGGAAATACCAATACGTATCTATACTTCAACAAATACCCACTCTTATATCCAATACTAAAAATCTTATACATTTTCTATCTCAAAAACCCATTTGGCCGTCCATGCTTATGTATAACAAGAATAAATGTTAAAACTCTTCCACTAACTCTTACCTTGATTAAATTACATTAAGTGTTAACCAAGGGATCTTTATGAACTAGTAACCTCCATGTAAAAGCCTAAACTTGTCCAGTCCTTCCTATTTGACTCCATAATTCACGGCATGAAGAGAAAGAAGACCAAGACATGCTTTTGGTTAAATCACATCTTACATTGTCATACTAAGGTCTTATTTTAATCCTAAAGCCATGTCTCTTGTCCCTATATCAAGATACATCTTCTGTACATCATTTATCACTAAAAAAAATCATAACCAAACTCTCTCTTTGGGCATCCTAACCCACGACTCACATCTTATTCCAAGTGCAATTCATATTTTGCATTTCAACAATATTACAAGTATATGTATTAACCCATGGATGAACACTTTTACATACACTTACCAAGCAACCAAAATAATACTTTCTTGTCCCTTGGCATGCATTGAGTTCGGCTTGAAATAGGGAGGAAGGACAAGACCAAAATACATGCTTGATGATACATCACTTCAACTCTTACAAGCACCTTACCTTATTTACATACTAGTAATATTTAAACTATAATTCTACGCTCCTAAACCTAGCAAGACCGTCCCTTTCTCTTTTAGAGTTCATGGTTTTGACATTAGTGGTTTACTAGGAACTTTGGGTATAAATAGGTCCATTATGCAAGCTTTACTCACACACTTAACAAAATAAAACAATACCGCATTCCTTTCTCTCCCTCTCTAGTGGACGAACAGCAGCAACAATAACAAAAGGTGAAAGTGTTTTGGTTATATAGCAATTGGAAGCTTGGGTTATTGGATATAAGTTAGGGTTTTCACACCTAGGGTTTTTGGTGACATTCTTTGCATTCGTGTTCCATTCATTCGGGTATAGTAAGCTTCGAAACCTTTTCATTCATCTAGTATTTACTCTCTTTTGTCATTAGTGTTGTGCTTGCAAGGTTTTAAAACAAGAAACATTTTTGTTACGAGTTACACATATTCTGATGCTTTCGGGTTCATTAAGAAACTCATATAAAAACTTGGCTAATGAAATTTCTGGGTTTACCACTCATCAACGAGGTATATGAGTAGTGTTCATGCAAAATTTCAGCCCCTAACACCTTATAACGAAGCGGGAAATAAGTTTACAAATTCGTGATTTTATGTGTAAATAGTGCGTAAATGGGTTGACTTATAGCATGAAAAACGACCTGTTTGACTTGGTTAATGGGTCGAGACTTTGGTGAGATTTGTAGATGGCTTGGTAAAGAATGTGTAGGACTTGAAATTTCACAAAAAGGTTGAGAAACGGATGAGATATGAGAGTTGGAAAAATGGTCGTTGCACTAACTAGTTGTTCTAGTCGATTAAATGGGTTAGCTTTCGTGTACTTTTTCTACCATTGAAACAGTATCTTTAGGTCGGGTTATGAATTATATGTAAAGTTGGGTTGGTCGTGACCGCATGGGAAAAAGAATGGACGAAAACAGCTTAAAACGAATAAGTTATCGCTACTTGAAAATTCATGATTTTGGCTTATTTTTACACTTCGAAAATATGCAGAAAAATTGGTGTCTTTGCCGAAATATTTAGAACTAATGAGTTTTGCTTCGAACACTTTGCTAATATTAAAACCCGATACTACCACCTACGTATAGGAAAAAGAGTCGTAGAAAACGGACCCGTAACAAAGTCGTAAAACGTGTTTAAAGTTAGCGTTTTGGCTTGCACTTTGGCCTTCTATCTGATAATGGAAAATGCATATTTGTTGGTTGTGCTCTTCAATTCGCGACTACACTAGCACGCACCACAATTTTACCCGTTAAACGATGTCATTATAGAAAATCATAACATGAATGTAAAAGTTGACAGTTGACCAAAACTAATAATTCTTTTTGAAAACGAATATCTTTATTATTTAATCAAAATGCAAGCACATATTAGGGACAAAACTTTATTTAATTCATTCACATTGCATATTTACATACTCATTTACATATCTCGCGGTGGGATACATTACTTGTTTTTACTTATAGGCGCAAGTAGCATTAACTAAATCACTTCTTCGGATATTGTATACCAAGCAATACACACTTCTTCGGATTTTGTATACCAAACAATACACACTTCTTCGGATATTGTATACCAAGCAATACGCACTTCTTTGGATATTGTATACCAAGCAATACGAACTTCTTTGGATATTGTATACCAAGCAATACGAACTTCTTTGGATATTGTATACCAAGCAATACACACTTTAAACAATTGCGGCCCAATATTCATACATACATTTTTGTGACTATTTAAGGATTGAAAATTTCATGCATACTTTACAAATCTCGGATTTCAACATTTGAACAAACGCATTTCGTGTGGTTTGTGTTTATACGCATTTTATGAAAACCTATATATTTAAGTTTATGTGTTGCAAGTCTTGTATGGGCGGGACTTGTAACACAGTAGAATTTTATATATAGTTTTTGGGATTCACATTTATACTTACAAAAACCTATGAACTCACCAACTTTATGTTGACACTTTTAAGCATGTTTTTCACAGGTGAATTAGATGCTTGACTTACTTGATGTGCATTAGAGTCTAAACAATACAAGATTTCTTTTCAAACGACACGTTTAGAGGTCGTTCTCTCGCATCTTGTGCAAAGATACTCATGAAGTAACGCTCCCAGATAATTCCGCTGCGACCCAATTTGGGGGTGTTACAGCATGCTGATGACATTGATGAGTGTTAAATTGTATATATTAAATGCCCAGGATTTTGCCAATAAAAGAAAAAAAATATGCCAAAAGATGGAAATATGTGTGCATTTGTGTCTCAGTGTGCAGGAAAGGATATTAAAGTCAAAAAGAGCAAAAACAAGCAAAAACCAACAAGAAATGAAGAGACAAGTACAAGAGAGAGATTTGAGGAAAGAGAAAGATATCGTGATCAAGAGAAGACACAAGAAAAGAAAGTCGATGAAGACCCAATTGAAGTCAAAGGATCAATAATGACAAGTTTTCAAAAGTTCAAGGGTTCATTTGGATGTTTTGAAAGTCCAAGGACCAAAGATGTCAAAGTTAGAAAATTGGTTTATTAAGAGGAAAAAGGAGATAGCAAGTACAAGGGCCAGAAGTGTAAACTTCCAAACTTATTTTACACTACATCTATGAAGAGAGAATTACAAGGACTAGTTATGCAAAGAGGCCAAAGATTCAAACAAGACGCGGGTTTAATTTCCCCAACCACCCTCCAACCACTTTTCCCGCCAAAACACCCATCAAGCCCAATCGTCCCAAAATCTTTCCCGTTTCTTCCTACACTCACCCCACCTCGTATTTACCCATTTTCACATCATTTTGCACACGTGGCAATCTCTTATTGGTTCGAACACATCACCAATTGGATCTAACGGCTTAAATTCAAAGAGAAAAGATCCAAGGGCTAGGAATGATCGAAATTCTCATCATCTTTTTCTATAAATAGAAGCTTAAACATTCAGAGTTTTTAGTTTTTTAGAGTTAGTTCATTTCATTTTAATTTTCTCTTTTCAATCTTACGTGTACTATTCATTTTGTGAATTAAACCTTTTAA
>BQNB010106421.1:0-16275 GCA_026074375.1 Tanacetum coccineum | reverse complement strand
CTCAACAATTCTCTCTCTAACTTTCTCTCTCTAGATCTCTCTAGATCTATACATGTTTGTGTGAATTAGGGAACCTACACTTTAGCATTAAAATGATTTCCAATGTAGACCATAAAGCTACTAAGGATAGACAACACTTGATCCTTAGTATGCAGTAGATAGGTCCATGTGCATCTAGTATAATCATCTACAATGGTAAAAAATAGTGTGCTCCATTCAAAGCTCTAGCTTTGTATGGCCCCCATAAATCAACATGAATAAGCTTAAAAGCAAAGAGAGATCTAGTTAGACTTTTAGGAAAAGGCAATCTGTGTTGTTTGGTTAACAAACAAGTTTCATATGAAAATTGAGTAGTATTGTGATGTTTCAATCAGGAACATGAATGAGCTTGGACACAGAAGTGTGACCAAGTCTGGCATGAAACAAATCTAAGGTCACATTATACAGATGTGCCTTTTTATTAATAAAAGAAGAAAAAACAGGAATGGAAGGTATTTTGATAGGAGTGTTTGAAGAAGGTTTGCAGATGTACAAGTCGTTAAAACCTTGTCCAACTGCAAGTACCTTTTTATTTGAAGGGTCCTGAAAAGCAAACATAGTAGGAAAGAAAACAACAATAAGGCTTTAAGTTTGAAGCAATTTCCCTACTGACAGCAAATTGACTTTGAAATCAGGAACATAAAACACATTATGCAGAGTCAAAGAGCTGTTGATTCTTATATGACATACTTTATCTACCCACTTGTTAGTTCCATCAGGCAATCTTATCTTAATTGGCTTTTTAAGAACCCTAAGAGAGTGAAACAAGTTAAGATAAGGTGACATATGATCAAAAGCCCCAGTATCCACAATCCAATAAACTCTCAGATCTAATTGCAAATTCTTGGCTAACACATTTAAGGTTACATGAAAAGATAAGACTTTATAAGGCTTGCATCCAATGTAATAAGTACCTGCAGGAGCCTGTGAAGTACTGGCAATATTACTTGGATCCAATCCTTGCCCCTTAAACATCTTCATCATTTCTTGACACACTGTTGTAACCATTCTGTGATCCAAATCAGTTGACCCATTTTGCACATTGTTCTCATACTCAAAGTCAAATGATTTTGATTGTTCTACTCTAACCAAGAAAATTGCTTCCATTAAAGGAAGTAGTAGTCAACATTTTATGCAATGGATCATTCACTACATTTTATGCATTGAAGTCTTGATTGATGTTTTGATTCAAATTGGAATTAGTGTTTGGATTCATCATTGTTACAAGCTTAAGATTCACAAGAAATCGTGTATTAACAACAAAAACAGAGAATCAAGCAATTGTAATGGTAGTCAACGATGGTGAACAGTGGTGGTTATAGTGGTTAAGGTGGTTAAAACGATTATTTGTAACAAAATCAGAACTCCTGGAGCTCTGATACCATATCAAATGTAGCGGAAGCAAAGATAAAAGTAAACGATTTGTTATTGAAAGAGAATTGCAATTACAAAGTTACAAATGAAATGGTGATTAAACCATTATATAGGCGGCAAAACTATAACCGCTATCTAACAAACTTTCAAATAAAAGTTACATCTTTAGTCCTCTAACTATACAAAAGTGTTAAAAACATGATAATACTCTTCAATATGTGAATAGTAAGATGTAAACGGTGGTAATTTTAGCAAAAAATAGTTGTTTTGGAAAATTCTTTTGTCGGAGGATGCTCAGGTATATTCAGTTTTGTGTTAAGAGCACACTCTATACTCGTGTACCTTATGCGCTAAAGCTTTTGGCGTGTGTCACCATAGTGTTACAATACCGTTGGTTGCGCTAAAGAGGGTTGGGCCATAGCGCATGCCCTTCCGTTGACATGCGTTATGACATGAGAAATTGTTCAAAATTGATTTTTTTTACCGTTTGAAATTAAACGGGTACTCGTTCTATGTTCTTCTGTTTTTAGTTTTTTACCACTATAATAGTACTCTATACATAACTATTTTACATACAGCTTATATTTTTAGGGTAAATTACACCGTTCGTCCCTATGGTTAGGCCCGATTGCGGATTCAGTCCCTAGATAACGGGGGTCGATGTCGTTAGTCCTTTTTTGTCACTGTTGTTACCCGTTTGGTCCCTCGAGCCCTGTTATACGTAACGGGTGTTAGTTTGACTTTTCAACGATGGGCAATTTAGTAAATTTATATTTTCATCATTATTTCATCGTTGGTCCCTTACTATTTTTTTTGTTTTTTTTTTGTTTTTTCCAATTGGTGTTTTATTGTTGCTATTTTTTGTCCTTTAGCGCTTGCACCATTAGTCCTTGACTCGTTTCTGTGTGTTATAAATGATGGTTTGCAAAGTATAAGACACAAAATTATAAAATGGTTCGTTGTGCGTGTGGTTTGGAAGCTGTGATTAGGACGTCATGGAGTAATCAGAATCCAGGTCGTCGTTTCTATGGTTGTCCTACACTTGTAAGTATGATCTGATCGAAAAATATGTAACAAATTATTTTGTTTGTTTATTTACACATCCTTTTTCGACTCTTTTCAGAGTCCTACCTGTGTCAACTTCCTCAGATTGTTTGATCCACCAATGTGTCAAAGGTCTGCTCAGATTATCCCAAGGCTGTTGAGGTTATGTAATGAGCTTGAAGAAATCTTTGCTATGGTTGAAGAAATGAAATTTCTCATCATCAGCTGGGTTGTTTTTGGGTTTTATGTTTACTGTACAATGTGGATGTTTAGGGAAGTTGCTTTTTTGCTAGATGTTCTTAGTAGGTAATGGGTTATGTAGATGAATGTGGTTTTGTGTTGGTTGATGGAATGAACAGATTCAGTTGTTAGTCATATTATTGTGGATGAATGTGTTAATTTGTTTGACTTATAAAGTCTACTGGTATGATTTAGTGAAAGTTAATTGGGTCACTGGTATGATTTAACAAAAGTCAAATAATTTGTATAACCATTTGGCATTAAGAACAACAATTGATCATGGAGAATTCATACAAATGATTAGACTAAATAAACCCCAACTAATTAATTCATAACAAACATAATCGAAGCCACTACCCCAAACACTATGACAGTTAACTTCCAAAAGCAAGCATTCTTTTTCTTTTGACTTTTCTTCAATTATTCCATAAAAGAAGATGAAGATATTCTTGAAATGGTTTTCTAATTTTAAGTTTGTTTCTGTTTTTTTTAAGAAGAAAAAAAAGACATCCTGACTTTATGATCGTTGCCCGTTGATAATAGTTTGAAGTGGTTTTGTTAGTGTTTTTTTACGTACACTGTTGGTCCCTCAATACGTTTTATTGGCTTTCCATTTCCCACCAAATTCAGAAGGAATGTTCTACACGTTACTTGCACGCTTGGTCCTTGTAATAAGTGCATGATGTGATGTCACAGTTTAGCCACATCTAACATTTGTCATTCCAGTAATTGCGTTATTCAGTTGTATATAAATCCACATCACATATCTCCCTTCAAATCCAAAACACACACACATACATAACTTAACTTCCTAAACCTTTTCACTTTCCTAAAACCCTTTTTTTTCTATTGCTGTTGCTCATGGATTTGTTTATGTGGAGGAACTCATACAGACGCAAAGGGAAGCTCAGCAAGCAAATGAACTTTCCAACTTAACAAGGCAGAGGCAGTTGCTTGCAAGTGTAAATAATAGGCGTGCGATAGTATAAGAGCTTGAACGTTTGCCGAGAAATTTCATGGCCTGTAAGATGACGGAGCACCTCAAGCATATTTAGAAGGCTATTTTCGTTGAGGTGATTGACCTGAAGAAGGAATTGCGCCTTCAGGTCCATCCATAAGGAGGTTGATTTTTGTAGAACTCTGTAAACGGAGCTGTGTCTTGTGGGGTTGTTCTTTTGGCTTTTTGGTTTTATATATCGTTAAATAGTTGTTTCTTTAAGTTTTTCATGATTGTATGATTGATTGCAAAGACACTGTAACTCTTCTAATTAAGTTGTTTTGAACTCTTATTCTCTTTTGACCAATAACGGTGTTTGACCCTTCTCTGTTTGACCAACGTTGTTACCTGTTTGACAAAAAATAAAACTAATTCTGGGTTGATATTCATACAATTGATTACACAAAATAAATCCAAACTGATAATTCATAACAACATACAACGAATCCACAACCCCAAAACATATTGCAGTTGACTTTCCAAAAGATAGCATTTTTTGCTTTCCTTAATTCTTCAATGAGTCCTGCATTCGACCTTCCTTATCAGACCAAACTCACTTGATGGACTGCAAGTTCTTTCTCAGGCTTGATTAATTTCTTTTCTAGTTCTTCTCTTTGCGAGGGTTTAAGAAGCAAATGCATCTCATATAATTGGAGTTTTGTACCGTTTTTTCTCGAATCCGGAATCATTCCAATACCATCTTTTAAAGTACTCGTTCCTTTTTTCTAAAAAATAAGAGAATTTATGTTCAGGTATTAAAATAAGATATAGATAATGCCAAAGGGGAGTCTTACATATTTGTTAAGGCAAACACCAAATCGTCTAGCAGGGTTGTACGTGTCCATGAGGTGAGTGTTCATCACGGAAGCCCACATTTACCACTGGTAGGACCGAAGGCTTTAAGAGTAGGGTGAAGACATGCTTGAAACGGTTTTCTAATGTTGCCTTTGTTTGTGTTTTTGTCTAGTAAAAAACGTGGAGACTTTATACCCGACCCGTTGTTTTACCCAATCGTTTTTATTTATTGTAACTTTCACCGTTGGTCCCTCAATGCTTTATTGTTTTTCTATTTCCCGCCAAAATACATAATAAATGTTTCACACGTTTCTTGCACGCTTGGTCCTTGAAAAACATTTTAGCCGCCTTTTACATATACTTTCCCAGTGTAATAATTGCATTCTCGACTCTTTGTTTGTGTAGTCTATTAATCACCATGTACCTTCACTTGTATTTAAATACACATCGCATTTGGTCCTTCATATCCAAAATACACACATACATTCCTTAACTTACTAAACACCTTTCACTAACCTAAAACTAAACTTTTTCAATGGCTGCTGATAATAGATTCGTGAATTTAGAACAACTCAGGCTCTTAGCAAATTCAGACATGCTTAAAGATCAACTGCTTGTCTATTTCGACTTGAAGACATAGAGGGAGGTTCAGCTCATAACTAAAATCAACAATTTAATGAGGCAGTTGCTTGACATTATAGATGAAAGGCGTTCATTTATAGGAGAGCTTGGACAATGTTTACCGACAAATGTGGTGGTGTATAAGACAAGGCAGGAACTCAAGGTCCTGCAGAAGGATGATATGATAAGGGCGATGGAGATGAGGTCGACAGCTTTATAGTTGCACCATCAGGCCATGAAGGGGTTTGACTTTTATAAGTCTATGTAATTAAGGTCGGCTTGGGGGTTATCTTTTTTGCTTATGGGTTAATTTCTGTTAAAATGTGTTTTTTGATGAATGCATAATTCAAAGTTTCAGATATTAATGAATGAATCATTTCACTATAATGTGTTGTTGGTATTATAGATGTTTTGTGTATAATTACACTATTTGACCACTACTCTGTTTGAGCAAGGTTGTTACCTTGGAGACAAAATAACAGAAACAAGTTGCATAACTTGATGATCCAAAACATAACACATACATAGAACAAAAAATTACAACAAATACATACAAGGGTAATTTAAGATGCAAAACATTAGTAATATCAGATAGCACATAAACGACCCATTATTTGCATTGATGTTCGTCTTCTTCTTCAGTAAAATGCATCATACATCTATATCAGCATACACCCTTTTCCTTCTTTAGTGGGCGTACTTTGTCAACTAGTTCATTAACACCAGGGTTTGCAACCTCTTACAAACCAGAAATTCAAGGTTACCTTTCTTAACAACATGGTTTGGAACCTGTTCACCCTTAGCACCATTAATCTTATCAGGCACATTAACATCCATCCCTTGTTCCACTGCTTCACTAGGCATGTCTACAAAATCACCAACTTGTTTTCCTATGTTGTTGTTCAAAGGCATCACTTCTTCACACACGTGTTCCTGACTAACCTTGTCTTTCATTACGTCAGTCCCTTTGTCTAAATCAAAGGCATTAATACCAAACGTAAAGTTAATCTCAAACAAGGATCTTTTCAATTTGAATTATTGTCTCCACCTTTTTGCCCTTTTTCATTCTTGGACTCATCAGACCATGAAGTTGGTATTGGCAACTCACTGTCAGAGTCTGATAAACATACTTCACTTGGTGAACAGGTGTAAGTTTTATTGTTAGCCATGTGAAGATGTTATGCTATTGTTAGTTTTTTTTACAATTATCTAGAAACCAAGTAAAAGTGTAAATATTTAGATGAAATGGCATGTGATTTGGTCTTGGGTTTTTCTCTATTTATGTGAACGGCTGTAGAAAATATGGGCGGGTAAACGGGAAAGGGCTAAATATAGAAGGTGTACTAGTGCAGTTGAAAACCTTAAACGTCAGGGACCAAATTCATAGATAAAAGTTGTATACCTTCTAGTGCAGTTGAAAACCATAAACATCATGGACCAATTTCATAGATAAACCTATTTAATTTATTGAACAGTACAATTAAATATGTGTGCAAAAAAGTCAAACATAGTTTACATTACACCCTATTTAAGACTAGTGTAATATGTTGACAAAGTAAAGCCGTATCGCAATCATCCACTAAAACATGAATTCACCACCAAATCATGAATAGGAAGAAGGCCTTGATATAGACAATTATGATCTTCTACTAACCCTCGTCGTCCGTCCCACCAACAACCCTCACATAGTCCTTGAGATAACCACCACCACCCAAACCCTGATTTGAGCTGTAAACCATTAAGTTGATACTTATGATAAATGTGAACAAGCCCTTGATATAGACGATTTTGATCTTTGACTTACCCTCATCGTCCGTCCCAGCAACAACCCTCACATAGTCCCTGAGATAACCACCACTACCCAAATCATGTTTTCATCTCAAAACAATCAAGTTGATAATTATGTTATAAAGCCCATTAGGATAATACCAGGTTCTGCTGGTATTGTTCAAACGGC
This sequence comes from Tanacetum coccineum, assembly GCA_026074375.1. Taxonomy (NCBI): domain Eukaryota; kingdom Viridiplantae; phylum Streptophyta; class Magnoliopsida; order Asterales; family Asteraceae; genus Tanacetum; species Tanacetum coccineum. The sequence continues at coordinate 9,208 of BQNB010106421.1, read as the reverse complement.
CAAGCTTCGTAAATTAGTTGATACTCGGGAAGGTGGGGAGGAATCCGTAATGTCTACACAAGAGTATAATAGAAAAGTTATTGAGGATGTGGGTGAGGATGACGATTTTACGCGTGCGCCATGACTTAGCGTGATTGACTATGTCAATGTTGATGGAGGGATCGTGACGGGTTGTTTTGGAGATGTTAAGAAATTTCTCAAGAATGGGAAACTTGAGAAAGTTGTTGCAGTTATCAAGTCTTGTACTCCGAATGCGCTGGGCAATCTCACAGTAACACTCAAAGACCTTTCTATACAATCTTCGGTACTATTCATTACAAAGTACTTACAGAGGAGAGTTTTGCAAAGTCGATTACCATAGGAGCGGCTTTGATACTTCATAATATATCCGTCTTTTCTCCTAAGCAATCAACGCATCATTATCTTAACATTACAAAGAAAAATATGGTCAAAGTATTCCATAAGGATAGTAGGTCTGCATAGTTTCTATGCTCTGTTCTGAATGTTGCAAAGAGTATTTGTTGACTTTAGCATGTCTTACTAACTCAAATATCTTTCTTCGAATTGTTGTATAAGAAAAGAAACACCAACATCAAAAACAAACAAAACTTACTGAAGAAAAATCAACTTAGAAAACAAACACGGACATCATTCATCATCTGGATACACATGACATAACAAGATCTAGCGGTCTACTAAAAGTTAAACATCTAACTTCAAATACAAACACAACTTATGGAACAAACAACAACTTACAAAACAAATACCAACATCATTCATCATCTGCGTATTTTTTCACCGCCTTTTCGATAAAATAGGAAACTGTTGTTCTCTAACCATCAGCAAGCTTTTGTACATGTTCCATTATTTCATAATTGTACCAAATGAAGTCACTCACCTTTTATTTTTTTGGCAACACAAACGCGTAACATTTCTAGGATTTCTTCAGCCATAGGTGAAATTTTCTTAAAAATCAAGTCTTCTTCGTCGACCATCATAAACTTACGGTTATCAATTACTGCCAACATGTTTTTAGTTATTACGACTGGTGGGTGAGAATCAAAGGGAGAAATACAGTTTCTTTTAAGAACCTCAATTAACATTATCATTTCTTCAGCCATCGGTGCTAATTTCTTAGAAGTCACTTCTTCTTCGTCGACCATGGGAAAGTTACCGTTATCACTTACAACCGACATGTTTTGAGTTATTAAGATTGCTGGGTGAGAATCAAAGGGCGAAATACAATGTGTAAGAATGGTAAATCTGGTATAGATTTAAATACTTATGTTTCGGGTACAATGGTGTATCTGGGTTTGACGGTCCAATGGTGTGTAATTTAGGTCTCAGGGACTAATCGTGTAAGGAAAACCACAATTCTTCATTCTCCCACAAAGAGATTAGCCTGCCAAGAGACTAGCCCTTTTGTTCACCAATGGAAATATGAAACGTAGTTACAGGTGTAACAAACAACAATCACTGTTAAATAGGGACCAAACGGGTAAACCCGGTTATAACATCAAGGACCAAGTGTGTATAAACTCTTGTGATACTAACATGATTTTGCTACTAAATTATGACTTTGACTTATCTGGCAATTTAGTGGACTATGGAACGTAGTAACACGTGCAACAAACAACATTCACTCTTATATAAGGACCAAACGAGCAAACCTGGTTTCCACATCAAGCTGTGTATAACCTCTCATGCTACTTATATGGTTTTGTAAATGGACAAAACTGGTTTCCACATCATGGACCAACTGTGTATAACCTGTTATGCTACTGAGTAGTTTTTTCCACAATAAGATAAATAGGCTTAAATAACAACTTAAATTAATCCTAAACAATGGCAATATCCATTTGCCACCTAAAGTGGACTTTTCTAGGATTGCCTCTAAAAAGGACTTAAACATTGCCCAGATGTGTGACATCTTTGATCGTTTGCCTCTTATTGTTGGACCATGAATTACAACATACACTCTCCGTTAAACATATAAGTTTTTGAATTACCGAAAAGACCATTCGCTTGCACCAACTGCTGTACTTGACTGTGTTGGTACACCATCACCCATTTCTCTTCCATCAGCATTCCTTGTTTCACTCACTGTCACTTAAGAACTGTTAGAAGGTTGACTTGCAGGTTGAGTGGGAGTTCTTTTTTGTGGACTAATTCTTTCTGTTTGTACTCTTCTCTTTGTCCATCTACTATAGGATGAACCTTGACTAGCAACACCAGACACCTAGACCACCATGCACGAACCTTACCACAACAGCAGCAAACAAACCTATAATAGCACCAACACCAGATCCACCTGAACCATCTTGACCAACTACAGGTTCTGTTTGTTGTGCTTGCCTAAATGCACTACTACTGGCTTCTGAATTGTTTCCACCTACATTAAAAAAATTCCTTATAAGTTGTTCCATGATGTTTAGCTCAAAGACTCACTTATAGCTTGAAGCTGAAATAACTACCTGTTGTTGCCTTTTGACCTTGTCCTTTGCATGTTGCCTTATTGTGTCCAGTGTTTCGCGTAGAAGATGACATGTAGTTCTTCCTTTCCTGCTCAGTTTATCCATCTTTTACAAATGGTTCATCCTCATGTTTGGACCTCTTTCTTTTCTTCCTTGGTCGGCCTACCTAGACATGATTGGCTTAAGGGTGATCAAAAGTGTTTTTGGACATGTGTGACTTCTCCCATACTGGTCCCATTCAACAATTGGTTAGTACCTTGTGAGAGTATGTTCCCTTCCATGTACTCAACCATACAAGATTTATCCACGTTTTCTGAGGGTGGTGCCGCCTGGTCATTCAAAGCTATATTCCAACAAGCTGCAACAGCATGCATACAAGGAATCCCTGTCAATTCCTATTTCCTACATGAACATGTCATACTCACTACATCCATAATACACTGATCACCAAGTGAACCTAAAACTTGATACTTATTTGCTCCATTCCATTGCACCTTCATTAAATAAGCTTTTTTCTTGATGGATTCCATGATTCTGGTTGCAGTAGGGGTCAAAGGACCAGTACATTTATCAATCACACCTTGTACATTCACAATTCTCTTCATGTAATACTCCTTGATGTACTCTAAAAGTGTGATCATTGGCTTGTCCCCCCTACCTTTTAACTATTTTTACCATTAAAACTTACAAAAGTTGTTGAGCAATAAATTCAGATTAGGCTCTACCTACAATCAAAAAAATACAATATTTATTAATGCTATACAACTAAAACCCTAATACTCCTAAAATGAAAGCGAAGTAAAAACTTATATGGGCATTAAGAAAATTACACGTTAGTCCCATGCACTTTAGTGTGTTACTTGAACGATGAAATATAGCCCAATGTTCTACTGGTATCTTGTTCAACCATTCATGTGCCTTAGGATTCATCGTCTTAAGCTCTAACATACACTTTTCAAAATCCCTAACATTTATAGCAGATGCAGCTCTCCACAACAAATACTTGTATGCTTGTCCACACCATCACTGCTTCATGTTTTCATGTATGTGTCGTAAGCAATGTCTGTGTTCTGCACTTGGGTACACAGTTTTAATGGCTGGAATGATACCCTACATGAACCAATTCATTAATCAGTTACAAATTCATATAATTCAGTAATTAAGAATTCAACTAGTCAAGCATAATACTAACATTTTGTCTATCACTGATGAAAGTGAAATTTGAATTGGGATGCAGATCTATGTCATCACCCAAACACTGCAAAAACCAACACCATGAACTCTTACTTTCAGCTTCAACCAACGCATAGGCCAATGGGTAAATTCCATTGTTTGAATCAAGTCCAACAGCTACCAATACTTGGCCTGGAAATGGCCCCTTCATGAAAGCACCATCTAAGCCTAACAGATCTCTTCTGCAAACTCTAAAACCCAGTTTTAATGCTCTCAACAAACGTATATTCTCTAAAACACCATAGTAGGTAAAGAAGGACCAGTATTTGATGAGATGTTATTTTATACACTTTTTCGGGGTCATTTAACCCCCTAAATCATGCATTTATGCCCAAAATAGGTACTTAATCGTTCCTTTTCATGTATTTAGCATTTGGAAGGCATTTGGAGGAAATACACGTGACTTGGGCTCATTTGGAGAAGAAACGGACAAGATTACAAACCAACACCAAGACTCTTCAAGATTTAAAGTCTCAACGGCTGGAGAAGGCGTCACCATTTATACACGATGCTGTCACACTTCATCTAGTGACGGCTTTACAAAATCTCTTGACGGCGTCAACTCGCATCGACTCAACTCGGATCTAGAAGATTCTACTTTATGACGGCGTCACGATTAAAATGCGACGCCATCACAGCGATTTTTCTATATATACAAACCCGAAATTAGGGTTTTAAGTGTGTAACTTTAGAGTAAAAAAGGGAGACGAACCCTAGTTCGTTTGGCAGCTTATTAGGACGATTTTAGGGCTTCAAAACCCTATTGTAACTCCTTCAATTCATGTTTTAATCAAGTAAGACTATCTTAATCATTCAATATGTCTTGTTGTTTGATTCTTTATTGTTCTTGCTTTATCTTTAACATGCTTGGCTAAACTCCTTATTGTATTCATTTATGATTGTATGAAACCTAGAATGTAGATCTTAGTGGTGTTGCTTCTTGTGATGAATATGCATGTTAGGCTTTAGAAAACCAGCTTTTGTCTGTATCGCTGTTGATATGTCTAGGGAAACATGATTGTGTAGAAAGGATACCATCGGGTAACAGTCTTCATACTACCTTGCCCCTTATATGGTTGATCCACTTTTAATATATTTCAAATGCATTTAATATACTCTTGGGGGCCGGGTAATAGTCTTCATACTACCTTACTTTGTGTTTTGCCTCAACGGAATATTAAATAGACGGCGGGTTCGTGTAATCTGTTCATGACTTAGGAAATAATTACATAGATCATCACAAGTGTGACAAAGCAACAACACTAGGAGAAGCAATCTAGGGAGTAATACATGATTAAATGAATACAATCTTTTTATTATATTGTTATCACCATTGGCATAGTTTCTATAAAATATAAAAACACAAAAATAATCTTCTCTCAACCCCTAGAATTCTGTTAGACCATGATCAAGCCTTCCCAACCTATTCCCTTAGAGAACGATAACAACCCCCCGAGTCTTGCCTATACTACTACTATAACGGTTAGGTACTCTGCGTAGGGAGTTGTAAAACTTCTTCTTGAAGTCCTACGACGACCGCATCAACCAAACTATTCAAAACGTCAAAATTGTTAGAAAACTTAATACTAGTCTCAGTTGTTTTACCATTAGTTTCCTTCTTATATTACTTCTCTTTTTTAGCATTTTCAACAATTAATGTGGGCTGATAGGTAAACAACGACTTTGGTTTGTGCCCAACTTGAACACTACGTAAATCATGTCTTGGAACATTCTTTAATATATCTAAGGTCATCTTCTTTGGGCATTGTTCATTACAATGAAAAAAAGTCTTACATGTAGCACAATGTAGAGGTTTCCACTGGTGATCAATACGTATTGTACTAAGAGTAGTACCATACAAACGATTAACAATTGAGAAAGAACGAATTCCTAACTAATATAGTACAAGAACAAAAGATTAGCAATAAGCACAACCCAACACGAACCAATAAATTATAATCAAAACCTTAAGAATAAATGAAACCTAACCAAATAAATAACCCTAAACGATTAGAACCAGCTAGCTGAGAGAGAGAGAGAGAGAGATAGAGAGAGAGAGAGAGAGAGATTTTTCCTTCGCGATCAAGCTAGCAATTGGCTTGAACGTCTTCCAGTAGGATCCATCACCACGTGGGAGAATCTTACTACTCGTTGCAAACGACGAATCCAAACTCTCCACCTTGTGAAAGAAGTACCCCAATTCTCAAACTCTCTTGCAAAGTTAGTCCAGCACGGGGACCAATTGCGGTTATAATTAGTGTCTTGATAACTATGAAACCTGCTGATAGTGACATTACATTCAGCCACTGTAACACCCCCATCCAAAGGACATTTGGATTGTGCAGCGGAATTAGCATTTGGATGTTACTAAATAGCACCATTCACCAAGATAATAGAAAACGACCTAAATGAGACGTTTAACAAACATGTGTTCCATTATTAATCAGAGTTAAAATGAGTTTAGGTCCCCACAGAATCGCAACCACAACCATTACAACATTTGAAAAAATATTGTTTCAAAATAAAGACATTGTTTTAGAACAACATAAGACATTGTTTTTGAAAGACCGGAACACACAAGTGGTCTTTCACCCAATCCATCACACGCACGACACCTCCACACCAACGTTGCCTTCATCCTTGGTTAACTGGGATAAAACATGTTTAAAACGTCAACAACAAAGTTGAGTGAAATTCATATAGTTTAAAATAATTAATAAGCAATAATCTTTGAACACATAATTAGTTCTCGAGAAAACAAAGCAACGAATGCAATGTATAGCAACTTCTTTTCTTTCACGCAATAAGCTCATGACACCGAACGTTAACAGTACATATGGCAATTCATATGTTAGTGTGCCCCCAAAACAAGGTATTATTGTCATATACCTACTACTTTCTAAATACAAAATGTCCGTTTGACAGGGTGGTCACAATTAATTCAGACCCCGGACTGGGTTGTCGAACCTAATAGATCTATTTAATGCATTAGTGTTCACCTTACAAGGTAATTAACGGTTCATAAAATAAGGGACTTCGACAATAGCTACTTATGCGGAAACAATCACTTAATCGGGTCCAGCATACCATAAAATCATATGTGTTCGATTTTATAAAGCAAACATGTATCCCCCTAGCGGGTTTAAAAACAATTAAAAGATTTAAATGTGAGGCTATTGTAACAACCCGAGTTTCACGACGCGTATGACTATCGCGAGTTCGGCGTCATTATTATTATTTTACGAGTTTTCGTAAGCGAACGTCGACATTTAAAATTTTACTTGTCGTAAATAATTATTTTCGTATTTTATTACGAACGAAAATTTGAAATATTTATTTTTGACGTTTCGCGAGTCAACGTTTGACCGCGTGTTCGTTAAACGTTTTAAGCAACGTAGAAAAATTTCGACGCACTTCGTTATTATCTTTATGATGACAATTTGTATTTTTCGTCCTTGTCCCGAGTTAGCCGAAACCGAGTCAAAACTTTATTTTGACGTGAGTTAATATTTTTATTTAATATTTTAAACCAAATTAAGTGTGACGAAAATAAAATTAGTCACAAAAGTATAATCCCGAGCTTTTGGTCAGTTACTTAACGAAACCAATTACCTTTGTACTAATTTTAAAAGGACTTTAGGGATGGAGGGGCTAAAAGTGTCAAGTGATCAAACTTATTTTCTATAAATACCCACATTATACACACATTATAACTCTTTTACAAACTTGGTTCTCTCTTGTCCTCTCCCCTCCACGAACCGGCCACCACAACCCACCACCAAAACCATTTGATTTCCGACATGCAATATAATCAACCTACAAAATATTAATCCTCTCATTAAGGCCTACATATCCATATAAGAAAGTCTCACATGCATTGAGTTTTTAAGAAGTTGGGTTTCGGGTAGGATTGAGGTGATTCGGTTAAAAAATGGTGTTGTATAAGAGCTAGATTAGTGATATTTCGAAGTGGGTTTTGTTTAAAAGTTGCGAGTTTTGTGTTTTGGTTGTGGTTCGAGTTTCAGCTAGGACAAGGGGGACGAGTTCGACTATTGATTTAACTTATTATAGCATTGTGGGCATCCTTTTATATTTGGTTTCGTTTGTTTCGTTCATTTGAATTGATTTTGTTCGTTGTATATGATGAAATTCGAGATCTTGCGTCGATTAGATTAGTTATGATATGGGTTGATTGAGCGATGTAAATATCATGTATAAGATATATTAGATATGTTGTAAGATGATTTTTGGTCGAAAAATAGTTTTTGGCATGTTTTGTAAATGTTAAATTCGTGCAGAAACTTTGGCGCGAAAAACGAGGTTTGAAAACTTATAAAACTGATTTTTGATGTTGAAATATGATTGAGTTCGTCCTAATGTACGTTTCGATAATTCGAGGCGAAAACAAGTTTTGGAAACATGAAAGTTTCCCAACAGCTAGGGTATATTATATACTTGCTGATCCGATTTTAAACGAGCGTTTTGAGCACTTTCGATTCCGTTTCAGCCTTCCGGCGAAACACGAAAGTTATCCGGAATGACGTTTTCTATAAAATCTCTTTTTGGTCAAAATCACGAAAATGTGATATAGCGGGTCAAAACCGATGGTCAAACTGCTGCGTTTTTATTAAAAATACAAGTTACAGCAGATTCTTGCAGGGGCATTTTCATCATTTTTCGTCGAGTTTCGGGTCTCAGCTAAAACTAAAAAGTTGTCCGGAATATCGTTTGCATAAAATCCCTTTTTACTCCGAATCGTGAAAATGTGATTTAGAGTGGCGTTTGGCGCGGGTCAGATTTAAGTAAAAATAAATATAAGTATAAAAGTCAAATGTTGACCTTAAAAAGTCAACAGGTCATATAACACTTATATAATTTTAACTAAGTACATGGATATAAATAAAATGATAAGTATTAAAAATATACTTAGATATTTAAACTTACCAATAATGGTAACTTTCCGAAAATAGTAACTTTCTAAAAATATAAAGTTATCGAAAATATAACGTTTTCAATTAAAGTCACGTAAGATAAAACGTGAGGGACAATTATACTTATCGGAATAGTAATCGAGCGACATAAATTATAGGTCGTGATCGTGTTCATTGATTTTCCGTGAATTGTTTCGGTTATTTGATATTCTGCTTCGACCAAGGTGAGTTCATAGTCTTGCTTTTAAAGTTTTCAATGTTTTTAACTCCGCGAGGGGGATGCATTGCTTGTTTTGTGAAATTGAACGCAAACTGTTTTTAATACTTGAATATGATTCCTTCACTACTAAGTATATGCCTTTTTGCTGTGTGATCGTTAGTTACCATGTCTTGGTGAACGCTAATGCATTAAATAGATTTATTGGGTTTGACAACCCTGTCCGGGGTTTGAATTCGTTGGGACCACCCTGTCAAACAGACATTTTATGGTTAGTATTAGGAGAAGTGACATACTTCTCGGACATAATTTCGTCCCACGGGAATGAATGTGTTAAGTTTCGATACACGGGC
>BQNB010106420.1:0-23395 GCA_026074375.1 Tanacetum coccineum | reverse complement strand
TCGTTTTTGCGTGTATATCGTCTGCTAGTTTCTTTCTAGCCATTTTTTAATAAAATTCCATTTGCCGTTAAAAAAAAAAACTTAACAATTAAGCCATGCAAATATCAATTATGATCCTAATTATCTAATAATTAAAACATGTATATATTCATATAAGGCTCCTTCGTCTTAAAAACTCCGGCCCATTCCATCGATATAATCGATTGCGTAAGCTATATACAAATATATACCACATAGCACATAAAATTTAAAACAACCTTTAGGCCCCATAAAGACCTGAACAAGAGGTGAGTTTTACGTCTCTTTTTTTTCTTTCTTTTATGTTTTATGCAAAATATTAATCACGGTTATTTTTTTATTAGGAATATGAATCGGAAGTTATTGACTGGAAAATGGTGGAGTTTGAAAAGGTATTATCACTATACATCTCTCTAATCACTCCTCAATTCAATCCCCTCACCTTTGATTCACAATAATCTTCATAGAAAATTCGAACCTTGGTGTATGCACCCACAACATATGCATTTACCACTAGACCACAATGGTAGTTGTGGAATGTTTTTTAAAAAACAAAATAGATAAGGTTTAAGTTTAAAAAACGTGTTATTTTTAATTCAAATGTATAATTCTGTTTTTACGTTTTGCATTTAATATAAAACCTACAATTAATGATATGGTTTAATGAAAGTCAAAGGCATTCAAAAAATTCAGTTACAATTTATTAAGAAAATGATTCATGAGAGAGACCAATTAAGCCATCACTTTAATGGTAAATCAATTCTTTCCAAAAAAAACTGGCGATTTCTAATTCAGCACCACCACCATACGATGATTGAAACTAGGTTTATGAAAATATATTGGATCTACAATCTTTGCCCTGAACAAGAGGTGAGTTTTACGTCTCTTTTTTTTCTTTCTTTTATGTTTTATGCAAAATATTAATCACGGTTATTTTTTTATTAGGAATATGAATCGGAAGTTATTGACTGGAAAAGGGTGGAGTTTGAAAAGGTATTATCACTATACATCTCTCTAATCACTCCTCAATTCAATCCCCTCACCTTTGATTCACAATAATCTTTTGACAAGATTCGAACCTTGGTCTATGCAACCACAACATATGCATCTACCACTAGACCACAATGGTAGTTGTGGAATCTTTTTAAAAAATAAAATAGATAAGGTTTAAGTTTAAAAAACATGTTATTTTAAATTCAAATGTATAATTATGTTTTTGCGTTTTGCATTTAATATAACACCTACAAGATATGGTTTAATGAAAGTCAAAGGCATTCAAAAAATTTAGTTACATATTATTAAGAAAATGATTCACGAGAGAGACCAATTAAGCCATCACTTTAATGGTAAATCAATTCTTTCCAAAGAAAACGAGAGATTTAGTTTAAGAAAGGAATGTATTTGCTGGAAAAGAAGCACCAAATTCAATATTTGAAAACCCTATTGATAAGCCTACAGAAGAAATTCATAGTCACAATTCATCCAAATACAACACACACATCTAGCAATTTCATCAACCGATCACAGGTATATTTTCTAATTAGATTTATGGCTTCATTACCGGCGATTTCTAATTCAGCACCACCACCATACGATGATTGAAACTAGGTTTATGAAAATAAATTGGATCTACAATCTTTGCCCTGAACAAGAGGTGAGTTTTAGGTTTTTTTTCTTTCTTTTATGTTTTATGCAAAATATTGATCACGGTTATTTTTTATTAGGAACATGAATCGATGTTTTTAAAAAAAAACAAAAAAAATTAGATAAGCGTTTAAGTTTAAACAAATCGTGTTTATTTTTAATTCAAATGTATAATTCTGTTTTTTACGTTTTGCATTTATATATAAAATACTACTATTAATGATATGGTTTAATGAAAGCCAAAGGCATTCAAAAAAATTTCATTTACCAATTTATTAAGATATGATTCATGAGAGAGGACCTTTAGCCCATCCTTTTTAATGGTAAATGAATTCTTTCCATAGAAAACTGGCGGATTTCTAATTCAACACCGCACCATACGATGTTTGTGAAAACTTGTTTATGAAAAATATATTGGTTCTACAATCTTTGCCTAAACAAGTGGTGAGTTTTACGTCTCTTTTTTTCTTTTCTTTTATTGTTTTATGCAAAATAATTGATCGTTAGTTATTTTTTTTATTAGGCAATATGAATCCGGAAGTTATGACTGGAAAAGGGTGGGTTTGGAGTTTGAAAAAGGTATTATCACTATTACATCTCTCTAATCCTCCTCAATTCATCCCCTCACCTTTTGATTCATAATAATCTTCATATAAAATTCGAACCTTGGTGTATGCACCCACAACATATGCATTTACCACTAGACCACAATGGTAGTTGTGGAATGTTTTTTAAAAAACAAAATAGATAAGGTTTAAGTTTAAAAAACGTGTTATTTTTAATTCCAACTGTAATAATTCTGTTTTTACGTTTTGCATTTAATATAAAACCTACAATTAATGATATGGTTTAATGAAAGCCAAAGGCATTCAAAAAATTCATTTACAATTTATTAAGAAAATGATTCATGAGAGAGACCTATTAAGCCATCACTTTAATGGTAAATCAATTCTTTCCAAGAAACGGTGCGATTTCTAATTCAACACCACCACCATACGATGATTGAAATTAGGTTTATGAAAATATATTGGATCTACAATCTTTGCCCTAAACAAGAGGTGAGTTTTACGTCTCTTTTTTTTCTTTCTTTTAGGTTTTATGCCAAATATTGATCATAGTTATTTTTTTATTAGGAATATGAATCGGAAGTTATTGACTGGAAAAGGGTGGAGTTGAAAAAAGGTTTTTATCACTTATACATCTCTCTAATCACTCCTCACATTCAATCCCATCACCTTTAATTCGACAATATTCTTCATTAAAATTCGAAACCTTGTGTGTGTATGACCCTACTACTTATGCATTTACCACTAGACCACAATGGTAGTTGTGGAAAGTTTTTTAAAAACAAAAAGATAAGGTTTAAGTTTAAAACGTGTTATTTTTAATTCAAATGTATAATTTCTGTTTTTACGTTTTGCATGTAATAATAAAACTAAAAATTATGATCTGGGTTTTAATGTAAGCAGGCATTCAAAAAAATTCATTTACAATTTATTAAGAAAATGATTCATGAGAGAGACCTATTAAGCCATCACTTTAATGGTAAATCAATTCTTTCCAAAGAAAACTGGCGATTTCTAATTCAACACCACCACCATACGATGATTGAAACTAGGTTTATGAAAATATATTGGATCTACAATCTTTGCCCTAAACAAGAGGTGAGTTTTACGTCTCTTTTTTTTCTTTCTTTTATGTTTTATGCAAAATATTGATCATAATTATTTTTTTAATAGGAATATGAATCGGATGGTTATTGTACATGGAAATAGGGTTGGAGTTTGAAAACAGGTTATTGTCACTATTAATCTCTCTAATCACTCCTCTATTAAATCCCCTCACCTTTGATTCATATTAATATTCATATAAAATTGAACCGTTGGTGTATGCACCACTAAACATATGCATTTACCACTAGGAGGGGGGGGGGGGGACACCCCCCCCACCCCACAATGGTAGTTGTGGAATGTTTTTTAAAAAACAATATAGATACAGGTTTAAGTTTTAAAAAACGTTGTTATTTTTAATTCAATATGTATAATTCTGTTTTACGTTTTGCATTTTTATAAAAACCTACAATTATTATATGGTTTAATGAAAGCCAAAGGATTCAAAAAATTCATTTATAATTTTTAAGAAAATGATTCTGAGAGGAGACCTTTTAAGCCATCACTTTTATGGTAAATCAAATTCTTTCAAAGAAAACTGGCATTTCTTAATTTCAACACCACCACCATACGATGAATTGAAATTGGTTTATGAAAATATATTGGATTACAATCTTTGCCTCTAAACAAGAGGTGTGTTTTACGTTCTCTTTTTTTCTTTCTTTTAGGTTTTATTCGCAAATATTGATCATTGTTATTTTTTTATTTAGGATTATGAATCGGAAGTTAATTGACTGGAAAAGGGTGGTGTTTGAAAAGGTTCTATCACTATACATCTCTACTATCACTCCTCAATTCAATCCCCTCACCATTTTAATTCACAATATTCTTTCTTCTTATAAAATTCGAACCTTGGTGTATGCACCACACAAACCATATGCATTTACACTAGACCACAATGTAGTTGTGAATGTTTGTTTTAAAAAACAAAATACGATATGGTTTAAGTTTAATAAACGTGTTATTTGTAATTCAAATTGTATAATTTGTTTTTACGTTTATGCATTTAATATCAAACTACAATTATGATATGGTTTAGTTAAAGCCAAAGGCATTCAATAAATTCATCTTACAATTTATAAGAAAATGATCATGAGAGAGACCTATTAAGCCACCACTGTATCGGTAATCAATTCTTTCCAAAGAAAACTGGCGATTTCTAATTCAACACCACCACCATACGATGATTGAAACTAGGTTTATGAAAATATATTGGATCTACAATCTTTGCCCTAAACAAGAGGTGAGTTTTACGTCTCTTTTTTTCTTTCTTTTATGTTTTATGCAAAATATTGATCATAGTTATTTTTTTATTAGGAATATGAATCGGAAGTTATTGACTGGAAAAGGGTGGAGTTTGAAAAGGTATTATCACTATACATCTCTCTAATCACTCCTCAATTCAATCCCCTCACCTTTGATTCATAATAATCTTCATATAAAATTCGAACCTTGGTGTATGCACCCACAACATATGCATTTACCACTAGACCACAATGGTAGTTGTGGAATGTTTTTTAAAAAACAAAATAGATAAGGTTTAAGTTTAAAAAACGTGTTATTTTTAATTCAAATGTATAATTCTGTTTTTACGTTTTGCATTTAATATAAAACCTACAATTAATGATATGGTTTAATGAAAGCCAAAGGCATTCAAAAAATTCATTTACAATTTATTAAAGAAGATGATTCATGGAGACGTGACAATTAAGCCATCACTTTAATGGTAAATCAATTCTTTCCAAAAAAACTGGCAATTTCTAATTCAGCACCACCACCATACGATGATTGAAACTAGGTTTATGAAAATATATTGGATCTACAATCTTTGCCCTGAACATGAGGTGAGTTTTACGTCTCTTTTTTTTCTTTCTTTTATGTTTTATGTCAAATATTGGATCATTGTAATTTTTTATTAGGAATAGGAATCGGAGTTAGTGACTGGGAAAAAGGGTTTTCGAGTTTGAAAGTATTATCACTATTAACTTATCTCTAATCACTCCTCAATTCAATCCCCTCACCTTTGTTCTCGCAATTATCTTCATATAATATTCGAACCTTGGGTGTATTGCACTCACAACATATGCAGTTTCCACTTTAGACCACAATGGTAGTTGTGGAATGTTTTTAAAAAACAAAATAGATAAAGTTTAAGTTTAAAAAACGTGTTATTTTTAATTCAAATGTATAATTCTGTTTTTTTTACGTTTTGCATTTAATATAAAACCTACAATTAATGATTATGTTTAATGAAAGCCAAAGGCATTTCAAAAATTCATTTATCAATCTTATTAAGAAAATGATTCATGATGAGGGAGACTATTAAGCCATCACTTTAATGGTAAACATATCTCTTCCCAAAGAAAATGGCGAATTTCTAATTCAAAACACCAACCACCATACGAGGATTGAAACTAGGTTTTGAAAAATATCATTGTGAATCTACAATCTTTGCCCTAAACAAGAGGTGAGTTTTACGTCTCTTTTTTTTCTTTCTTTTATGTTTTATGCCAAATATTGATCATAGTTATTTTTTTATTAGGAATATGAATCGGAAGTTATTGACTGGAAAAGGGTGGAGTTTGAAAAGGTATTATCACTATACATCTCTCTAATCATTCCTAAATTCAATCCACCTCACCTTCTGATTCAACAAATAATTTCATATAAATTTCGAACCATGGTGTATGCACCCACAACATATGCATTTACCACTAGACCACAATGGTAGTTGTGGAATGTTTTTAAAAACAAAAATAGATAAGGTTTAAGTTTAAAAAACGTGTTATTTTTAATTCAAATGTATAATTCTCGTTTTTACGTTTTTGGCATTTAATATAAAAACCTACAATTAATGATATGGTTTAATGAAAGCCAAAGGCATTCAAAAAATTCATTTACAATTTATTAAGAAAATGATTCATGAGAGAGACCTATTAAGCCATCACTTTAATGGTAAATCAATTCTTTCCAAAGAAAACTGGCGATTTCTAATTCAGCACCACCACCATACGATGATTGAAACTAGGTTTATGAAAATATATTGGATCTACAATCTTTGCCCTGAACAAGAGGTGAGTTTTACGTCTCTTTTTTTTCTTTCTTTTATGTTTTATGCAAAATATTGATCATAGTTATTTTTTTATTAGGAATATGAATCGGAAGTTATTGACTGGAAAAGGGTGGAGTTTGAAAAGGTATTATCACTATACATCTCTCTAATCACTCCTCAATTCAATCCCCTCACCTTTGATTCACAATAATCTTCATAGAAAATTCGAACCTTGGTGTATGCACCCACAACATATGCATTTACCACTAGACCACAATGGTAGTTGTGGAATGTTTTTTAAAAAACAAAATAGATATTAGGTATTAAGTTTAAAAAACGTCCGGTTATTTTAATTCAAATGTATAATTCTGTTTTAGTTTTGCATTTAATTAAAACATACAATTAATGATATGGTTTAATTTAAAGCCAAAGGCATTCAAAAAAATTCTATTTACAATTTATAAGAAAATGATTATGAGAGGGACCTCGTAAGCAACCACTTTAATGGTAAATCAATTCTTTCCAAAGAAAACTGGCGATTTCTAATTCAGCACCACCACCATACGATGATTGAAACTAGATTTATGAAAAAATATATTCGGATTACATTCTTGCCCTGCAACATTGAGGTGAGTTTTAGTCTCTTTTTTTTCTTTCTTTTATGTTTTATGCAAATATTAATCCGGTTATTTTTTTATTAGGAATATGAATATGGAAGTTATAATGGAAAAAGGGTGGAGTTTGAAAAGTAATTTTCACTATACATCTCTCTAATCATCCTCAATTCAATCCCCTCACCTATTGATTCTCAATAATCTTATAGAAAATTCGTAACCTTGTGTATGCACCCACAGCATATGCATCTACCACTAGACCACAATGATAGTTGTGGAATGTTTTTAAAAAACAAAATAGAAAGGTATATTTAAAAAACATGTTCTTTTGAATTTAAATGTATAATTATGTTTTTACGTTTTGCATTTATATACCTTCAATTAATGATATGGTTTAATGAAAGCCACAAAGGGCAGTCAAAAAATTCTTTTTCAATTTATTAAGAAAATATCGATTCATGAGATGAGACTATTAAGCCATTCACTTTAATGGTAAATCAAAATTCTTTCCAAAGGAAAACTTGCGATTTCTAATTCAACACCACACCATACGAGGATTGAAAACTTGTTTATGAAAATATATTGGATCTACAATCTTTGCCCTAAACAAGAGGTGAGTTTTACGTCTCTTTTTTTTTCTTTCTTTTAGGTTTTATGTCAAATATTGATCATAGTTATTTTTTTTATTAGGAATATGAATCGGAAGTTATTGACTGGAAAAGGGTCGAGTTTGAAAAGGTATTATCACTATACATCTCTCTAAATCAGCATAATTCAATCCCCTCACCTTTGATTCACAATAATCTTCATATAAAATTCGAACCTTGGTGTATGCACCCACAACATATGCATTTACCACTAGACCACAATGGTAGTTGTGGAATGTTTTTTAAAAAACAAAATAGATAAGGTTTAAGTTTAAAAAACGTGTTATTTTTAATTCAAATGTATAATTCTGTTTTTACGTTTTGCATTTAATATAAAACCTACAATTAATGATATGGTTTAATGAAAGCCAAAGGCATTCAAAAAATTCATTTACAATTTATTAAGAAAATGATTCATGAGAGAGACCTATTAAGCCATCACTTTAATGGTAAATCAATTCTTTCCAAAGAAAACTGGCGATTTCTAATTCAACACCACCACCATACGATGATTGAAACTAGGTTTATGAAAATATATTGGATCTACAATCTTTGCCCTAAACAAGAGGTGAGTTTTACGTCTCTTTTTTTTCTTTCTTTTAGGTTTTATGCCAAATATTGATCATAGTTATTTTTTTATTAGGAATATGAATCGGAAGTTATTGATGGAATAACGGGTTTGGGTTTGAACAGGTATTATCACTATCCTTCTCTTAATCACTCTCAATTTCAGTCCCACTCACCTTTTGATTCATAATTAAATCTTCATATAAATTCGAACCTTGTCATAGGTGGTATGCACCACAACATATGCATTTACCACGAGACCACAATGTAGTTGTGGAATGCTTTTTTAATAAACAATCATAGATAAGGTTTAAGTTTAAAAAACGTGTTATTTTTAATTCAAATGTATAATTCTGTTTTTACGTTTTGCATTTAATATAAAACCTACAATTAATGATATGGTTTAATGAAAGCCAAAGGCATTCAAAAAATTCATTTACAATTTATTAAGAAAATGATTCATGAGAGAGACCTATTAAGCCATCACTTTAATGGTAAATCAATTCTTTCCAAAGAAAACTGGCGATTTCTAATTTCAAAACCACCACCTTACGATGATTGAAATTAGGTTTATGTAATTATATTGGATTACCAATCTTTGCCCTAAACAAGAGGTGAGTTTTACGTCTCTTTTTTTTCTTTCTTTTAGGTTTTATGCCAAATATTGATCATAGTTATTTTTTTATTAGGAATATGAATCGGAAGTTATTGACTGGAAAAGGGTCGAGTTTGAAAAGGTATTATCACTATACATCTCTCTAATCACTCCTCAATTCAATCCCCTCACCTTTGTAATTAACAAATAATCTTATAAAACATTCGAACTTGGTGTATGACACCCTAAACATATGCATTTACCACTAGACCCACAATGGTAGTTGTGGAATGTTTTATTAAAAAACAAAATTAGATAAGGTTTACATTTAAAAAAACATTGTTATTTTTAATTTAAATGTATAATTCTATTTTTAGTTTTGATTTAATATATAAACCTATATTAATGATATGGTTTAATGAAAGCACAAAGGCATTTAAAAAATTCAGTTACAATTTATTAAGAAAATGATTCATGAGAGAGACCAATTAAGCCATCACTTTAATGGTAAATCAATTCTTTTCAAAGAAAACTGGCGATTTCTATTCAAACACCAACCACCATACGATGATTGAAAAACTAGGTTATGAAAATATAAGGGATCTACAATCTTTGCCTAAACAAGAGGTGAGTTTTAACGTCTCTTTTTTTTTTTCTTTCTTTTAGGTTTTAGTCTAATTTGATCATAGTATTTTTTTTATTACGGATTATGAATCGGAAGTTATTGACTGGGAAAAGGGTCGAGTTGAAAAGGTATTTTCACTATAAATCCTCTAATCACTCCTCAATTCAATCCCCTCACCTTTGATTCACAATAATCTTCATAAAAATTCGAACCTTGGTGTATGCACCCACAACATATGCATTTACCACTAGACCACAATGGTAGTTGTGGAATGTTTTTTAAAAAACAAAATAGATAAGGTTTAAGTTTAAAAAACGTGTTATTTTTAATTCAAATGTATAATTCTGTTTTTACGTTTTGCATTTAATATAAAACCTACAATTAATGATATGGTTTAATGAAAGTCAAAGGCATTCAAAAAATTCAGTTACAATTTATTAAGAAAATGATTCATGAGAGAGACCTATTAAGCCATCACTTTATGGTTAAATCAATTCTTTCCAAAAAAAACTGGCGATTTCTAATTCAGCACCACCACCATACGATGATTGAAACTAGGTTTATGAAAATATATTGGATCTACAATCTTTGCATAAATCATAAGAGGTGTGTTTTACGTTCTTTTTTTTTCTTTCTTTTAGGGTTTTAGGTCAAATATTGAATCATCGGTATATTTTTTTATTAGGAATATGAATCGGAAGTTATTGACTGGAAAAGGGTGGAGTTTGAAAAGGTATTATCACTATACATCTCTCTAATCACTCCTCAATTCAATCCCCTCACCTTTGATTCACAATAATCTTCATATAAAATTCGAACCTTGGTGTATGCACCCACAACATATGCATTTACCACTAGACCACAATGGTAGTTGTGGAATGTTTTTTAAATAACATAAATAGATAAGGTTTAAAGTTTAAAAAACGTGTTTTATTTTTCAATTCAAATGTATAATTATGTTTTTACGTTTTTGCATGTTTAATTCGATAAAACCTACATTAATGATATGGTTTAATGAAAGACAAAGGCATTCAAAAAATTCATTTACAATTTATTAAGAAAATGATTCATGAGAGAGACCTATTAAGCCATCACTTTAATGGTAAATCAATTCTTTCCAAAAAAACTGGCAATTTCTAATTCAGCACCACCACCATACGATGATTGAAACTAGGTTTATGAAAATATATTGGATCTACAATCTTTGCCCTGAACAAGAGGTGAGTTTTACGTCTCTTTTTTTCTTTCTTTTATGTTTTATGCAAAATATTGATCATAGTTATTTTTTATTAGGAATATGAATCGGAAGTTATTGACTGAAAAAGGGTGGAGTTTGAAAAGGTATTATCACTATAATCTCTCTAACACTCCTAAATTCAATCCCTCAACCTATTGATTCATAATAATCTTCATATAAAATTCGAACCTTGGTGTATGCACCCACAACATATGCATTTACCACTAGACCACAATGGTAGTTGTGGAATGTTTTTTAAAAAACAAAATAGATAAGGTTTAAATTTAAAAAACATGTTATTTTTAATTCAAATGTATAATTCTGGTTTTATACGTTTTGCATTTATTTATAAAACCTACAATAATGATATGTTTAATGAAAAGCAAAGGCATTCAAAAAATTTCATTTACATTTATTCAAGAAAATGATTCTGCAGAGAGACCTTATTAAGCCATAACTTTTTTGGTAAATCAATTCTTTCCAAAGGAAAACTGGCGGATGTCTAATTCAAACCACCACCACCATACGATGATGGAAATTAGGTTTATGAATAATATTTGGTATCTACAATCTTTGCCCTAAACAAGAGGTGAGTTTTACGTCTCTTTTTTTTCTTTCTTTTATGTTTTATGCAAAATATTGATCACATTTATTTTTTTATTAAGAATATGAATCGGAAGGTATTGACTGGAAAAGGGTGGAGTTTGAAAAGGTATTATCACTATACATCTCTCTAATCACTCCTCAATTCAATCCCTTCACCTTTGATTCACAATAATCTCATATAAATTCAACCTTGGTGTATGCACCCTACAACATCTGCATGTACCACTAGACCACAATGGTAGTTGTGGATGTTTTTTAAAAAAGCAAAAATAGATAAGGTTTTTTTTTTAAATTTAAAAACATGTTTTTTTAATTTTAATGTATAATTCTATTTTTACGTTTTGTGCATTTTAATATAAACCTATAAGTAATGATATGTTTTAATGAAAGCCTAAAGGCATTAAAAAAATTCATTTACAATATTTATTAAGAAAATGATTCATGAGAGGACCTATTAAGGCCATACTTTAATGTAAATCAATTCTTTCCAAAAGAAAAACTGGCGATTTCTAATTCAACACCACAACCATACGATTGATTGGAAACTAGGTTTATGTAAAATTTATTGGGATCTACAATCTTTGCCACTAAACAAGAGGTGAGTTTTACGTCTCTTTTTTTTTTTCTTTCTTTTAGGTTTTATGTCAAATATTGATCATAGTTATTTTTTTTATTAGGAATATGAATCGGAAGTTATTGACTGGAAAAGGGTCGAGTTTGAAAAGGTATTATCACTATACATCTCTTAATCATCTCCTCAACTTTAATTCCTACATTTGATTCACAATAATTCTTCATTTTAATTCGAATCATTGGTGTATGCACCCACAACTTTGCCATTTACAACTTGACCACAATGGTAGTTGTGAATGTTTTTTTAAAAAAACCAAAATTAGATTAAGGTTTAAGTTTAAAAAAACGTGTTCTTTTTAAATTCAAAATGTATATTCTGTTTTTACGTTTTGCATTTAATTTAAACCTACAATTAATGATATGGTTTAATTTTAATGAAAGCAAAGGCATTCAAAAAAATAAAATTTTGTTCAGTTACAATTTATTAAGAAAATGATTCATGAGAGAGACCAATTAAGCCATCACTTTAATGGTAAATCAATTCTTTCCAAAGAAAACTGGCGATTTCTAATTCAGCACCACCACCATACGATGATTGAAACTAGGTTTATGAAAATATATTGGATCTACAATCTTTGCCCTGAACAAGAGGTGAGTTTTACGTCTCTTTTTTTCTTTCTTTTATGTTTTATGCAAAATATTGATCATAGTTATTTTTTTATTAGGAATATGAATCGGAAGTTATTGACTGGAAAAGGGTGGAGTTTGAAAAGGTATTAAATCACTATACATCTCTCTAATCACTCCTCAATTCAACCCCTCACCTTTGATTCACAATAATCTTCATATAAAATTCGAACCTTGGTGTATGCACCCACAACATATGCATTTACCACTAGACCACAATGGTAGTTGTGGAATGTTTTTTAAAAAACAAAATAGATAAGGTTTAAGTTTAAAAAACGTGTTATTTTTAATTCAAATGTATAATTCTGTTTTTACGTTTTGCATTTAATATAAAACCTACAATTAATGATATGGTTTAATGAAAGCCAAAGGCATTCAAAAAATTCATTTACAATTTATTAAGAAAATGATTCATGAGAGAGACCTATTAAGCCATCACTTTAATGGTAAATCAATTCTTTCCAAAGAAAACTGGCGATTTCTAATTCAACACCACCACCATACGATGATTGAAACTAGGTTTATGAAAATATATTGGATCTACAATCTTTGCCCTAAACAAGAGGTGAGTTTTACGTCTCTTTTTTTTTCTTTCTTTTAGGTTTTATGTCAAATATTGATCATAGTTATTTTTTTTATTAGGAATATGAATCGGAAGTTATTGACTGGAAAAGGGTCGAGTTTGAAAAGGTATTATCACTATACATCTCTCTAATCACTCCTCAATTCAATCCCCTCACCTTTGATTTCATAATAATCTTCATATAAAATTCGGAACCTTGCGTGATGCACCCACAAATATGCATTTACCACTAGGACCACATGGTAGTTTGGTATGTTTTTTAAAAAAACAAAATAGATAAGGTTTAAGTTTAAAAAACGTGTTATTTTTAATTCAAATGTATAATTCTGTTTTTACGTTTTGCATTTAATATAAAACCTACAATTAATGATATGGTTTAATGAAAGTCAAAGGCATTCCAAAAAATTCTTTTACAATTTATATGAAAACGATTCATGTCGACGTGACTATTAAGCCATCACATTAATGGTAATCAATTATTTCAAAAAAACTGCAATTTCTAATTCAGCACCACCACATACCGATGATTGAATAGGTTTATGAAAATTATTGATCTACAATCTTTGCCTGAACATGTGGTGAGTTTTCGTCTCTTTTTTTCTTTCTTTTATGTTTTATGCATAATATTAATCACGGTTATTATTTTTTTTTATTTGGAATATGAATCGGGAATTTATTGTCTGGAAATAGGGTGGAGTTTGTAAAAGGTATTTTCACTATACATCTCTCTAATCCACTCCTCAATTAAATCCCCTCACTATGATTCACAATAATCCCCTCCTATAGAAAATTCGAACCTTGGTGTATGCCACCACACACATATTGCATTTACCACTGTCCACAATGGTAGTTGTGAATGTTTTTAAAAAAAACAAAATTGCTAAGGTTTAAATTTAAAAACATGTTATTTTTAATTTTAAATGTATAATTCTGTTTCTTTACGTTTGCATTTAATATTAACTACAATTAATGATATGCGTTTAATGAAGCAAGGCATTCAAAAAATTTCATTTACAATTTATTAAGAAATATGAGTCATGAGAGAGGACCTAATATTAAGCCATCACTTTAATGGTAAAATCAATTCTTTCCAAAGAAAACTGGCATTTCTAATTCAAACACCTACCACCATACGATGATTTGAAACAGGTTATGAAAATCTTTATAACAGGATACAACAATGCCACCTCATGCAACATAAATGCCACATAATCATCAAAGAATGCCACCTCACCACAATTTAATACACGTCGTCTCCTTTTAAAGACACCTAAGCATTCTTTAATCCACATAGGCAGCCAAGAAAGCCACATAAGCATTTTTATGTGTCCACGTGTGCATTGATTTTGCCACATATGCATGAGTGAAATTCTGGAAATAAATTGGTGATAAAAAGGCTTTGACAAGATTTGAACCTTGGTCTATGCACCCATATCATATGCATTTACCACTAGACCGTAATGATAGTTGTGGAATGTTTTTAAAAAACAAAAATAGATAAGGTTTAAGTTTAAAAAACATGTTATTTTGAATTCAAATGTATAATTATGTTTTTACGTTTTGCATTTAATATAAAACCTACAATTAAAGATATGGTTTAATGAATGTTAAAGGCATTCAAAAAATTCAGTTACAAATTATTAAGAAAATGATTCACGAGAGAGACCAATTAAGCCATCACTTGGATGGTAAATCAATTCTTTCCAAAGAAAACCGGCGATTTCTAATTCAACACCACCACCATACGATGATTGAAACTAGGTTTATGAAATATATTGAATCTACAATCTTTACCTGAACAAGAGGTGAGTTTTACGTATCTTTTTTTCTTTCTTTTATGTTTTATGCAAAATATTGATCACGGTTATTGTTTATTAGGAATATGAATCGGAAGTTATTGACTGGAAAATTATGGAGTTTGAAAAGGTATTATCACTATACATCTCTCTAATCACTCCTCAATTTAATCCCCTCACCTTTGATTCACAATAATCTTCATAGAAAATTCAGGTAGTAGATTGTAGGTGAACAACTTGGACAAATACATGTATATTCGTGTAGAGATATGATTTTTACATTTATTTTGTGTGATATGTCTAATTGAATCATCATGTAATAGGTGTCGTCATTGCTATCTGTGAATTTATAGTATTCAGTATAAAAATCACATTTTGGAAAACCGTGCCCACCAATTGATTCTCAGTATTAAGAAGAACAATTGGACCTTAAGAGTCAAGTGTTTCATATATATAATCTCTTTTGTAACTGTCCCCCTAATTTACAAGCAGTTATGTAAGTTCACTTAAAACCTAATATTTATTTCTTTTAATTATTTAATTTATGAAAGTGTTAGATATGTTTAAGGTTAGAGGTGCAACCAGATAATCATATCGAGTATCTGATGAAAGGTTTAAGGAATCTTGGTCCTTCATTTGTTTTATTGGATGCTAAGTATGTTTTTTCACTGCCACACACATACACACACAATTGTGATTTAATTAATATTGTTTATGATGTTTTACAGCTAGCCGTGGTTATGTTATTGGATCCTTCATTAGATTGCCATATTAGGAGAGTGTGTTGATGTGGCTTTGGATCATAATGCTATCGATTTTTTGAGTCGCGCTGCAAGGTTGGAGGTTTCATGCTGTTAAATTTTTGCAAAAGATTTTGTTAAATGTTTTCTTGGCGGATTGTTTTATCCCTTTTGGGATTTTGTTTTAGGATAAGTATGGTGGACATGCGGTTTAGACCTCTGGCAGGCCAAGTAAAGTTCAGTCATGTTAATTGAACTAATCACATAATTTTATCAGTCCAAGGAGCATCTTCTCCATTTAAATGTATCACATTTAATTGATTTCGGATGAAGGACCGTCTAAGGTATGTTAATAAAAAATAAGTTTTGTTGATAAAATATTTATGGGCTCTAAAGTTAGCAATCCAACATCTATAACTTTTTAAGGCATGTATGTCAATATGTGCAGTGATGATTGTGACTAAATATATGTCAATAAGGCATGGTAGGCTGATAAAAAAATTCATTCTCATTCATGATTTATCATCACATCAAGGTATTTATTTTGATTGCTTAAGTTTGGATTTATTTACTAGATAAAGTTATGTTTTTTTATATATGATTTTGGGTGATTGGTTTTCAGTTAATCTTATACATGTTTCAGTAATTGATAGTGATACATATTCTAAGTGTATGAACACCAAGTGTTTGATGAAATGCCTAAAGAAATTTAATTACAAAAAACTTTTCATTTGATTATAACTTAAGCTGGGATTTTTTAAAAGCTACTGCAAATGAAGGTATAGGGGTTTGACTAAATTTAACATTGACCACGTATTTACTTTTTATATGTAACATGTTGGTGTTTTTTAATGTAGTTTTTCGTATAATAAAGTTGCATATTGAGTGCTTGATGAAAATGCTTAATGTAATGGCTGCAACAGGTTGATCCTACTAAGGCAACGATATTATAGCTCCAAGAACACCTTGGATTGAAATAGAAAGTTTAGATACGAACAAAATTCCACAACATGATCATTTATTTTGTTGTTATTGCAGGATTTAAACGAACCTTGGTGTATGCACCCACAACATATGCATTTACCACTAGACCACAATGGTAGTTGTGGAATGTTTTTAAAAAATAAAATAGATAAGGTTTAAGTTTAAAAAACGTGTTATTTTTAATTCAAATGTATAATTCTGTTTTTATGTCTGCATTTAATATAAAACCTATAATTAATGATATGGTTTAATGAAAGTCAAAGGCATTCAAAAAATTCAGTTACAATTTATTAAGAAAATGATTCATGAGAGAACAATTAAGCCATCACTTTAATGGTAAATCAATTCTTTCCAAAGAAAACTGGCGATTCCTGTTTTTAATTCAAATGTTTTTATGTCTGCATTTAATATAAAACCTACAATTAATGATATGGTTTAATGAAAGTCAAAGGCATTCAAAAAATTCAGTTACAATTTATTAAGAAAATGATTCATGAGAGAGAACAATTAAGCCATCACTTTAATGGTAAATCAATTCTTTCCAAAGAAAACTGGCGATTCCTAATTCCGCACCACCACCATACGATGATTGAAACTAGGTTTATGAAAATATATTGGATCTACAATCTTTGCCCTGAACAAGAGGTGAGTTTTACGTCTCTTTTTTTCTTTCTTTTATGTTTTATGCAAAATATTGATCACGGTTATTTTTTTATTAAGAATATGAATCGAAAGTTATTTACTGGAAAAGGGTGGAGTTTAAAAAGGTATTATCACTATACATCTCTTTAATCACTCCTCAATTCAATCCCCTCACCTTTGATTCACAATAATCTTCATAGAAAATTCAGGTAGTAGATTGTAGGTGAACAACTTGGACAAATACATGTATATTCGTGTAGAGATATGATTTTTGCATTTATTTTGTGTAATATGTCTAATTGAATCATCATGTAATAGGTGTCGTCATTGTTATCTGTGAATTTATAGCATTCAGTATAAAAATCACGTTTTGGAAAACCATGCCCACCAATTGATTCTCAGTATTAAGAAGAACAGTTGGCCCATGAGAGTCAAGTGTTTCATATATATAATCTCTTTTGTAATTGTCCCCCTAATTCACAAGCAGTTATGTAAGTTCACTTAAAACCTAATATTGATTTCTTTTAATTATTTAATTTATGAAAGTGTTAGATATGTTTAAGGTTAGAGGTGCAACCAGATAATCATATCAAGTATCTGATGAAAGGTTTAAGGAATCTTGGTCCTTTGTTGTATTGGATGCTAAGTATGTTTTTTCACTGCCACACACATACACATACAGTTGTGATTTAATTGATATTGTTTATGATGTTTTACAGCTGGCCGTGGTTATTTTATTGGATCCTTCATTCGATTGCCATATTAGGAGAGTGTGTTGATGTGGCTTTGGATCATAATCCTATCGATTTTTTGAGTCGCTGCAAGGTTGGAGGTTTCATCTGTGAATTTTTGCAAAATGAGTTTTGTTAAATGTTTTCTTGCGGATTGTTTATCCTTTTGGGATTTTGTTTTCAGGATGAGTATGGTGGACATGGTTGAGGACCTGGCAGGCAAGTAAAGTTCAGTCATGTTAATTGACTAATCAACATTTAAATTTATCATGTCCAAGGAGCTTCTCCATTTAAATGTATCAACATTTAATTGATTTCGGATGAAGGAGCGTCTAAGGTATGTTAATAAAAAATAAGTTTTGTTGATAAAATATTTATGGGCTCTAAAGTTAGCAATCCAACATCTATAACTTTTTAAGGCATGTATGTCAATATGTGCAGTGATGATTGTGACTAAATATATGTCAATAAGGCATGGTAGGCTGATAAAAAAATTCATTCTCATTCATGATTTATCATCACATCAAGGTATTTATTTTGATTGCTTAAGTTTGGATTTATTTACTAGATAAAGTTATGTTTTTTTATATATGATTTTGGGTGATTGGTTTTCAGTTAATCTTATACATGTTTCAGTAATTGATAGTGATACATATTCTAAGTGTATGAACACCAAGTGTTTGATGAAATGCCTAAAGAAATTTAATTACAAAAAACTTTTCATTTGATTATAACTTAAGCTGGGATTTTTTAAAAGCTACTGCAAATGAAGGTATAGGGGTTTGACTAAATTTAACATTGACCACGTATTTACTTTTTATATGTAACATGTTGGTGTTTTTGAATGTAGTTTTTCGTATAATAAAGTTGCATATTGAGTGCTTGATGAAAATGCTTAATGTAATGGCTGCAACAGGTTGATCCTACTAAGGCAACGATATTATAGCTCCAAGAACACCTTGGATTGAAATAGAAAGTTTAGATACGAACAAAATTCCACAACATGATCATTTATTTTGTTGTTATTGCAGGATTTAAACTATTTTGATTCATTTTAGGATCTAAAGCAAAGTTAGAAGAGCACAACAGGTCATGTAATGAGCGGTATGTATTGAGTTTTCTCCGAACCAAATAACCTGGTTTATACAGATGTTTATCAAATATTAAATACTCATTTTGATGGTTTTTCTAGGAAATAGTGCTTACATAATTACTTGCAACAAAGGAACAAGCTAAGAGGTATATAACGATTCTTAGTTAAAACATCATTCATCTATCGGTTCTTGATACTCTTATTTTTGTCTCCTACGATTTTAAATCCATTTTTTTATTTGAGGGGTTAGTAGGAAAACTTGATGCTATATCAAAAGGTTGTCAAATGGGACAAAAATAACTTACTTTTGTTCCTTTTAACGCTTCAATATGTATGCACAACTTCCTTCTTTAAATAACTTACTTTTGTTGCCTGAAGCACCAAGTAACCAAATCAGATACTATTTATTGTTTGATTAATATTTTTCCCCATTTCATGGTTCTATAAATATCGTATTATTTGTTAAAGTGCTGCATATTTTACTGCCAATAACGATGTGGGCTCGAGCCCTAATAATGCTTTCTCCAAACCAGATCCTCATGCGCATGACAAGACCAGTCCTCCTAGTCCTTTTGATGGTGACAAGGTACAATTTCATGTCCACAATACAGATGTATGAGTGTCTTAAGGCATCAGATGAATCCCCAGATGAACCATTAGAGTCGGACCAAGCTCTTCTTTAAAAAGGTAATACTTTCTTCCAAATGAACCATTGGAGTCAGATTAAAATCTTTATTTCAAAATATGGCGGAAATGGATTATCATATATGAGAGAAATCTTACATGCTTCTTCCTGTTATTAGAAGGTAAGCTTCAAAATAATGTCAGCGTAAACACTAAAGAGTCTGTTTAGGATTGCATTTAATGTTTGATTTCCCTTATGTTAAAACGTTCATATTTTAATTCAATGTGATTTTTTAACTTATATATTACTGTTTTGCTAAATAGGTAATACCAAAGAATCAAGGGGTTGTGATTGTAGGCGAGTCTGGTACTAGAAACACAACACAACCGCCTCAGGTAACATTCTGAACACGAATACTATATTGGTTAAATGTTGCATCTTTATTTGATCGGTATAACATTTGTGGTATTTTATTTTTGCAGTATTTGCACGAAGATGGTTATACGAAAAATGGTATGGTTGGTTGTACTCAATCAAGACGTGTGGCAGCAGTGAGTTTTGCCAAAAGAGTCGTTGAATAGATGGCAAAGGAGCTTGGAATGCTGGTTTGTTATACTATTCGTTTTGAAGACGTCACTAGACATAACACTAAGTCAGACTTAAGAACGCTAACTTTATATTTGCATAATATTATTAATTGTTCAAGGTATTAAAGTGTTCTTTTACGATGTTTTGTTTGTATTATATGGAGATGGTGTCCTTCTACGTGAAAAGTTAAAAGATGAAAATCTTGACAAGTATAGGTAAGTTTTTCATTGAAGTTGCTAAATAGTGGGCAAGTCTAGTAGTTAGGATTGGGCTCGGTAAATTTTTACAGTATTAAAGTGTATTTCTCTTTTACTGACCTTAAAACTTGATACTATTTATAATTGATGAAATGGGTGGACACTAGGTGTGGATTTCCGTAGTCATAAAAGGAACAATTTAGTGGGTATAAAAATAGGTTCTGAGATACCAATAACGAGACGAATCTTTATGCAACTCTGTGTGGGTCGCTGCATGTAAACAACCAGAACTCGAGAATCATGTTGGAGTTGGTGGTTACGGTTATCCTGCTTTCATACCATTGAACATAAAGAATGGTGCATACGCCCTGCTTAAAAGTGCTTTTGAACGAGAGCAAATCATGTAAGTATTTATCTTTCTAAATGACTTTTGTTATTCAAATAAGGGAGACCAATTTTAATGTTTACCCTATGAATAGCAAGTTTTGAAAGTCATGTCTGGGCAATCCAATGTTTATTTTCTGCGTAAATAGGTAAGGGAAGAAACACTATACATTGATGTGTAGTAGTTTTTTTGTGATCAAATTTGCCACTCATTTACCTACAGTAGGATTACCAAAAAAATAAATTTTTAGTATTTGTAGTCTTGATTTAGGGTGCGTTTGGTTTGGACTCTTGAATCAATATCCCTGCCATGAGATTTTCATTGTCACAGTTTACAGGGGCTATTTTAATCAATATATAATTAAGATGCCGGAAGTCGTAAGCAATACTCTTGGAAATCAAGTTTGAGTAAACTTATTTAGTTCAAATTGTAGCACTAATTGGTTTATATTGTGCATCAGGAGATACTTTTACAGATGGATCAGTCAAATGCACCATGACTTCTATGACTGCTTCAGAACCGGTTGTGTCATTAGCCGTGTCACCATTTTCTAAAGATTCAGGAAACAAGTATGTATTCCCGCCAACCTTGAGGGCGTTTAGTGATTGGTGGGTTTATATAAGTTACTAATATTGTATATATCTACAATTTAGTTTTCAAATTCAAAAAAGTTACCAAGAAGGGAATGGCTGCCCAAGTTATTTGAATGGATTTGATAGGTTGTAAGGGGTATATTTCTGATGCATGCAACATTGCAATCTACTAAATCATTTATTCAAAAACTTAATTCACTATTGTATTCATAATCCACAAATAATCCACAAATCGTTTATTGTAAAAAGTCATCTGTGGAAAAATAAGAGGTCATGTTCAACCCAACCTACATCTGGTATCTTGAAGTATAAGTATATAACTCATATAGTAGTTCATATTGTTAGGGGGTCAACATGACCCGACCCGGCTGTTTGGCTTGTACCAAAAATGGCAGTTTTGCAAGTTTACTTGCTATGTTTGCAACTTTGTGAATTGTTTTGTGTTTCTTACATATCATGTATTTCTACAGGTGCGGTTATTGCTTGAGGAAATCCTTTGGGATAAGAAATATGACATGGATCTCTACCGCTGCAAAGATGTTTTGAGTTTTTTCAACTTTGGTGAAATTCACTCGGTGCAGGTAAACTCTGATACAAAAACTTTTTTTGTCGTTGTTCAAATTTTTATAACATGATTAAACCGGAACAAAAAATATCATGAAGCTTAACTATTTGTTTAGTGCAGTTTCTTAGTTAAACAAAAAAAATACCGACTGGTTAAATTTGCAGGTTGTGTATTGCAATAAAGAAAATCAACTACAATGGGTGTATGGCATAGCGTAAACTTGGTCATTGCATATATTATGTATTGTAAAAACAAAATATAGGTTGAATTTTAGAACAAGTGAGCATTCATTTCTATTTGTTTTTAACGTATTCAATAAATATATATTTTTTATTATTGATTCACTTTTACTTAATTTTTTGTAAACGATATTCACAATACAAGCCCACCCATCTAGAGGTCGGTTTATTTTAGAACGAGTGAGCATTCATTTCTATTCGTTGTTAACGCATTCAATAGTAATTTTTTATTATTGGTTCAGCTTTACTTAATTTTTTGTAAACGATATTCACAAAACAAGCCCGCCCATCAGAGGCCGGTTTTCTCTCATGGGCAACTACATGTCGTTGTCTCAAGTATCAAGAGAGCAGGAAGGGTTTGAAGATTCTATGTTGTGATAGAGATGATAAATACACAAATTCAACGACAAACGTTGTGTATAAAGAAACTTTATTTCGGATTTGAACTCAAGCATATACTTTGTAATGACAGATACTTATATCAGATTACCATTCATTTTTTTTGTTATTTATTCACTCTATAAATATTATGCGATTTTCGTAGTTGATTAACCATCACTTTATATATTCCTTAGATACTCACAAGGCAAGCCCGCCCATCGGGCGGGCTTTGCAACTAGTATATATATATATATATATATATATATATATATATATATATATATACTAGTTTCATAGCCCGCCCGGATGGGCGGGCTAGTTTCAGAATATGAGTTGACGAATTCTAAATGTATTATAATCGAAAACAAATTAAAACTAAAAAAATAAAGTAACTAACTTTTTCGTGTAATATATTTAAAAATATAATAAAGTTGTTTTATAATACATGTTTATGGTGTTTATTCTAATATGGTGTTTATGGTGAATTATATATCTACATATGTATATGTGTCTACATATGTATATGTGTCTACATATGTATATATATGTATACATATGTATATATATGTATGGGTGTGTATATATATATATATATGTATGTATATGTATATATATATATATATATATATGTATGTATATATATATATAGGGAAGGGATCAAGTGAGAAGAAAAAGTATAATGAGAAGAATAAGAAGGATTTCTAGCCACACATTTTAA
>BQNB010106419.1:0-15229 GCA_026074375.1 Tanacetum coccineum | reverse complement strand
AAACGTAACTGATAAAAAAATCGAAAAAAAATGCGTCGAAAGTATATCGAAGTGCCCGTCTACTAAAAGTTAAAAAATACTCCTCACGATGATGTATTTTTTGTTGTTTGACGATTTACTGTTTGCAAGATATTTTATTTTTAAAAAAGAGATGAAAAGTGAGTGTTTTTTATTACGGTTTTTCTAACTTGTGCCCCAAGGGCACAAGATAAGAAGTTATGGACCCACAGAAAAGTACACAGAAACCCACAAATTTTGTAAGTCCCTGTGTATTTTTCTGTACCTTTTTGTAAGTCCCTATGTATTTTTCTGTAATTTTTTGGCTTCTTATATTGTGTCCTTAGAACACAAGTTAGAAAAATCCTTTTTATTTCCTTTTTATTTTGATGAAAAAATAAATGGCTAAAATTGGTTCAATAAATCTTTAGATAATTTTGGGTGTACATTAATTTCTAACTCTAACACATTGTTTGTCACTTTCTTTGTCTTTTCAAAATATAATTTATAACACGTTATCTCATCGTCCTTTTAAAATATAATTTTTATAACACGCTATCTATGTCTCTGGAAAGTAAATTTTCTCTCTTTTTAGTAATTTTTTAGAAAAAATACATCTGATATACATTTCACTCACACAACACATACTGATACATGTAAACATTTCCTTTTTTTTCTCTGTCCATCTCTCGGTCTATACGGTTATGCTTGAGGAAAAACACAAATTGTTCCTTCCCCACAGGGAATAATCGAGGGTCACGGGTTTTTACGCGGATATCGTTGTCTTTTCACACAGGTACGATTGGAACTGTTTACGAAAAGTTTTTTTTTTTGTGTGCCAACTACCACACCTTTTATCTAAAATCCAACAAAATTATCTTGAAACGTGACTATTGTACTTTTTCACTAAAATGTGTATTGTGTACCACTCATAGACAAAGCATTAAAAAGAATTCAAAATTTATATGGGCTAAAGGCATCCACTATGGTAAACCTATTAAAAGGTTTATAAAGTTTGGACAAACTCGTTGCAATGTCATATTTTTAAAAGTTTTTCTTATTATAAACTTCCATTTCACTATAGATAGTGCTTTTTGGATGAGTTTATAAACTTGTCATCTCAACTTCACAAAATGTCATTAATTTTTAAACCTCCATCAAAGGATAGACATCATGTCACCTAAACATGAAATAATTGCTCACTATAGTGTAAACTTTTTTGGGACCTTTTCAAAATTTCTTAAGCGTTTATTATTCATTCAAACATAGTGGAAGCTTTTAAGGTTTTTTTAAAACGTAAATACAATAATGACAACAAACGCGTATAAAAGAATATTACGATATTAGCTGCCAGTATATTAATTATCCTCACAAAGACTTTCTTTTACTGTTACAAACAAAGGGAATCATTCCTTGCTTCGCAAGGAATTAATTAATCCGAAAAACCCCATCTCTATAAATCAAATTCTTTAAACCAATTCAAATCCATCAAAAAATCTGTTAAAATTTGATATAAATATCATGAAACTAGTCATAAGCACCCTTATTTTGACCATGCTTTCATTAGCATTATGTCATGATCATAATTTAATCATTGAGCTTCCAGAAAAGTTGGAAGGACAGAAGGATGGTTTAGATGAAGCGCGATTAAGGTGTATGAGTTGGAGAGTTGCGGGTGAGGCTAATAATTTAAGTCCATGGAAAATGATACCTAAGGAATGTGTTGAGTATGTTAAGGAATATATGTTTGGGTAGGGTATAAGAGATGGATGTTGAAGATGGTGTCGAATGATTTAGAGTTAGAGTTGTGCGAAAAAGTGTTGGGCTTGTGAATGAAGAAAGTGGAATGGCATGTTATTATGTTTGATTTTTGATATTGACGAGACTTTGCTTTCGAATTTGCCTTATTATGGTGAACATGGTTATGGGTATGGTTCCTTTTTTACTTTTGGCTTAAGGTTCTATTCGGGTTTATGTTAATGATGATTGTGATTATGCAATGGTGTATTGGTGATTTAACTTTTGGGTTTTGAGTTTGGTTTTAGTTGAATGTGGGGGGTTTAATAACATGCATTCAGGTTTTGATTAAGGGATTTTGCTGATAGGTTATGGATGACGCAGTATACATATACTCTTGCTATAAAATGGGCGGGTTTTGAGAACGAGTTGGTAACATAGTAAATATGGGTCAAAATAGCTCGGGTTAAGTAATGTGAAACACTTTGTTGAAATTCGACCCTATTTTCATTTGGACGCATTTTCACAAGTTTTATCTGTTTGATTCAGTGATGCTTTATTATAACCTAAAACAATTTCATTTAACGACGAATTAGTTTGTCAAAATTACTACATGTATTTTTGCCCCTATTAAGGAGAGTGAATTGTAAAAGATACTTGTTTTGTTGTGCACCAGATACTACTTTTTCTTATAATCTGTCACTAGGATATGTGGGGGTGTTTGGAACTTGGGATAAGCTTATTGATATTCTTATCTAGAAAAAAGGCTTATTAACTTATATATCAAAACACAATTAGCATATAGTGTTTGGGTTAGCTTATAGTTGTATAAATGTGATATGTGAAAAGCATTTTCAAATATGCTGCAAGCTTTTTCAAGAAGACACGCCAAAAGAACTACTTGAAAGTAGTTTAAATAAGACTGAGCATAAGAGGTTTGACTTTACCCAAACACCAGTTCACCAAAAGTACTTAATACCTTTACCAAAATGCAATAAGCACAGAAGGTGCACAGATGATCTTACTCAAACACCTCTAATGATTAGCTCATAACACGTGTTTTGGTAAAGCCTATGTTAAGAAAGCTTCATCGATTATTTGTAAGAATTAACTTTAAGAGCTTAAGCTACAATTGTGGAGCTTTTTGAAGATGCTTAAGCTTTACCCAAACACCCCTACATAGAACTTTACAAAATATACATTGATTTCATTTACATCCTTTTTCTTTGGTTCTAATACTAAGTATATAACAACTGATATTATGAATGTCACAGGTCAGAAATTTTCGACCATATTCAATTTGACAAATGGGTCCTTGAAGGAGTGGCACCACCAATTAATCCTAGTTTAAAGCTTTACAAAGAGGTATTAACCTTAGGGTTTAAGACGTTTTTGCTGACTGGAAGAACCGAGAACAAAAGAAATGCCACTATCAATAATCTGATTGAGGCCGGATTTGAGAATTGGGACCGTCTCATATTGAGGTAAGCGTTTAAATCTTAGAAGCACATGGTTTCTTTCTGTTATTTTGCTAAACTAATGTAATTATAATTTTAAAAGAGGCGCTGAAGACCATGGGAAAACCGCGGTGTCATTTAAGTCAGACAAGAGGAAAGAGATCGTGGAAGAAGGGTTTCAAATTATTGGAAACTCAGGTGATCAATGGAGTGACCTAATAGGTTCATCAGTGTCAATGAGATCATTCAAACTTTCAAACCCAATGTATTTTATATCGTGATTGATAAAACAATTATTAGTATGACAATTGTTAGAACTTGAAAAGAATTTAACCATGTATGTATCTTTATGAACTTGAGATTGGTTTATGCTCAAACCGAAAAACGGGAGCATATTCTCTTATTTGAAATATCGCGTGCAGATTTTCCCTGTTAATTGGTTACATGTACAACGGGTCAATTAATAGCGTTTTAACAAGTAATACAGAAATGTTTAGCAGATACAACTCATAGCTCCTGCATAATGTTTTGACATTGGGGCGTGATGGCTCTTATAATCTGAAACTCTGAATTGCCCACTAACGCGGTTTTTGACCTAGCCTGACCAGTATTTCGATTAACATTAAGGGTGGACATTGGGGCCTCATAGCTCATGTGACCTGATTTTGCCCAATATTTCAGGTTTTTTGACAGACTGGTTGTGTTGGGCCCACAATCCTTTGTGCATTTTGGAACTCACATATTTTTTTAATGAATTTTAAAAACTTTATGTTGAATTAGTCATTGATAAAGTTAGGACTTAGACGCACCTACCTCAAAATTTTATATCTTAAAATTGCTGACAAGTTCATGTAAAGTATAGCTTACATAGCAATCTTGTTTTTTATAAGCTTCCATTGCAATCTTTCACCATGTAAACACACCTTATATACCTTATTTCTCCAACACACTTAACCAACATCCAAAAATGGTGAGCACCAGGAGACAACTAAAAAAAGCCAAAATCATCCGCGAAACCTGCTTCTCGCAGGCTTCCATCGCAGATTCCAATCATGAATCAACTCAGTCTGGAGCTTTAATCGGTTCAAACGATGAAATTCTAACCGAAATTCTTCGAAGGCTCCCTGTTACTTCCGTCCTTCGGTTCAAATCCGTATCCAAACACTGGCTATCACTTTTGAGTCACCGTCGTTTTACTCTCAAGTATGACCACGCCTCGAGGTCACCTGGTCTTTTTGTTCGCAATTTATATATTCCATATGCTGTTGAAGACAAAAGCACCCCTCCTTTTCGTAGGCTAGATTTCTATCCTGATATCAAGGGTCTGAGAATTGTGCAATCTTGTAATGGATTACTGCTTTGTTGCAGTGATCTAGGAAATCAACGTGCTCGTAAATACTATGTATTTAATCCCACAACCAAACAAGTTGTAATCATTCCATCTGTTCCTGGAGGTAGAAATGTTCGTAAAACTATCCTTTTTATGGGTCTAGCATATCATCAAACTGATTTTGTTCATTACAAAGTTGTTTGTATTCGTCGTGCAAAGGCAAATGAGAATATGTTTCAGACTCTGGACGACCAAGACTTGTTTCAGATTCAAATCTACTCGTCAGATACTGGGAAATGGAGAATTTCAAATGAATCTTTCTCATCGAATTATTTTACGTCTTTCTACAGTGGAGTTTACTGGAATGGAGCGATCCATTGGGCTCCGTCATGTCTTGATCCGTTGTACCTTAAACTCGATGTAGAACATTTGGAAAAGCTGCCATTGCCACCACCATTGCCGGGGAGGGTGGCATTTTTTAAAGGCTATTTCTTCCAAGCAAGACCAATTTACTTTGGGGAGTCACGAGGCCATTTGCATATGGTGTTAACCGCTCATGATGAAAGTTATTTACACCTGATTGTGTATGAGATGTCAAGTGATCATTCAGGGTGGTTCATTAAGTACCAAGTGGATCTTGATGAGCTTCCAAATGTTTATCCAGAGATGATCCGTAGCTATCTAGATCCGTCAAGCTGCCATTATTATGAATTCGAAGTGTTAGATTTTGTGAGAGGTGAAAAAGAAGAAGATACATTCATGGTGGTGAGAATTCCTGGGAAGATCATTCGATACAATGTCTTCGACAAGAGTTTCAAACAGATATTCGATCTAAGCAAAATTTTCTCTGAATGTATTGGAGGCAAATATTTCTGGGGATATTTTGGACATTCAGAAGTTCATCGTTATACTGAAACCATAACTTCTTTCTAAACAAGATTCCAGTATGTGTGTAATATGAAGATTAAAAATGTAAAATATATGAATATGTAAGAAGCCACATATGAATAAAAACTGTTAGATACTATTTATCTATCAAGAATCAAAGAGCAAAGCCTACTCTACAAATGAAATCATACCTCATGATCTGCTTTCTTATAGTTTCTTGCAAATGCAGGCAACGGCAAACAATAAGCTTTTGCAAGTTGAAATGCAAGTTCAGTATGTTTTCTTCATTAGACAAGATCGGGTCAAAACTAAAAATTTTTATCAGGGTTTTGGTTTCTCTTTATGGTTTCTCTTTTTAGATTTCAGTACGTAAACTTACACCGTTGGTCCTTGTCAGAGTTTAGAATTTGACACAGCAGTGCCCCCCTAGTCCCTTGACCAAAAAAGCTTGCACCATCCGTCCTTAAGTGGTAAACGTTTGTCGCCGTTAGTCCTTGAGGGTCACCTTCCGAACCGCCAAACTGTTTTCCCGCAGTTACGCTACCTTAAGGGACTATAACGGCGGAAATCGTTTCACCACTTAAGGACGGATGTTGCACTTTTTTGGTCAAGGGTCTAGGGTCGCATGGTACGATTTTTGGTCAAGGGACTAGGGACGCTGGTCAACGCAAACCACAAGGACCAACGGTGTAGTTTACTCTTCTTTTTTTTTGTTAACCATGGTTTCCAATGTTTTGCAAACCGGGTCTTTAATCCACCCAGTCGAGTCACCGGGTTACCGGTTTGACCACCGGGTCAACGCGGTCGTAAAAATTTTTTTGCAGTGATACAAAAAAGTATATATATAAATCATAAATATTCTGTATATTAAGCCTAAAAACCATTTACTAACAAATATAACATGTAAAAAAAAAATTACGTCCCAAGTATATATAATTAACTTGCTTTATTTGCAGAAAAACACGAAAAAAATCAAAATCCAGCCGGGTCTCGAGAACCGGGTTGACCCGGGTCACTTCAAACCCGACGGGTCTAACCGGGTTTCGAAAATGTGAAACCCGGTTTAATTTGACCTGTTTTTTGACCGGAACAGATTCAACCGGTTGAACCGGCCGGATCGAACCGGGTTTCAAAACAATGATGGTTTCGATCTTTTGGCCGACTAATTCATGTGGTTTAAATCCACCGCCACACAGACTCAAACCAAGGTAAAGTCCTCCCTTTTCTTGAGGTTGGCGTGGCTAGGGTTATTTGCACCTAGCACGAATTAAACTTGAGATCTCACACATTTTAGAGTGATAGTTACAAGTTTTTTTGCCACTAGGTCACCCTGAGTGGTTTCTCTTTGTTATTTGGTTCTTAAACTTTAATTGGACGATGCTCCTATAGATTGAATTTCCATAATGGGGCCTTAATTAATTACCGGGATTTTAGATCAAGTAATCACAAAACTGTGTGGGCAGCATTATCTGTTTTATTCTATCTCTAGGTTACATCGGATGAAAATTTTGTTCTATCAGAGTTATGAACTAAATCTAAATTTTGACTGTATGGACCATCCATGTAATCTACTATAGTACTATGTAAGAAATAGCTTAACTTACGCATATGGTATGAAATATCGAATAACTACACTTATTTTACAAAGCACCGACAGCTTTACAAACTTGCCAAAGAGACCATGTGTAACACCACAAAACTTAAAGCAATGGACTAACCTATTTCAGTTCAGATCAACCCAAAATAATGGTAGAAGGCATCCGCAGCCAAACTAAACGCTTCTAAACTGGTCTTTTGTCTAACTTTATCCATGTGGTGGGATGTGTTACAGAAACATTGTGCAAGGCATGAGCGCGCTATTGACTCCAGTACCCTGAATTTTCCAAGTACCCTGGTTTTTGACAGGGCCTTACCACGAGAATTGACCAAATATTAAGGATGGACATAATTGGGGTTTCACACTCTTATAGCTCCTATAACCAGATCAGCAAAATATGCCAAGTAACTCGGGTTATTTACAGGCCTAACAAGGATTTTCCAGTCAAATACTAGGCCTGTGATTTGTGCATCTCTAAATTCACCTCATTTTTAATACTTCATGAATACCTTTGATCATCTGCATCCAAAGTAAGTTAGATGCACCTACCTTGCTGATTTGAAAACAAAAATTATTCTAAGTATGTTGACTAGTTCAAGTCAACGAATTAGTGATTCTCAGTCAAAGCTTTCATTACAATCTTGTATAAATTTTCATCAGCTTCCATAGTAATCTTTCACCATGAAAATACACTTTAAATACACATTTTCCCGAATACATTTGACTCGCATCCAAAATATGGTGAACACCAGAGGAAAAATTAGGAAAACCCAACACACCCGTAAAACCTTGTTCTCGCAGACTTCCATCACAGAGTCTGATCACCAATCTACTGACTCTGGAGCTTTGATCGGCTCAAACGAAGATTTATTAACCGAAATCCTTTTGAGGCTCCCTGTTACTTCCGTCCTTCGATTCAAATCTGTTTCCAAACATTGGCTATCGCTTTTAAGTCATCGTCGTTTCAGCACACTTTATGACAGGATTTCCAACACTCCTGGTCTTTTTTCTCGTGGGTTGTATATTCCGTTTGATGTTGAAAACAAAAACACTCCTCCTTTTCGTAAGCTAAATTTCTGTAATGATCTCAAAGGTCTCAGAATTTTGCAATCTTGTAATGGTTTACTGCTTTGTTGTAGTCATCTAGGGTCCCAACGTGCTCGTAAATACTATGTATTTAATCCCACCACTAAGCAATTTGCCATCATCCCGTGTGTTCCCGGAGGCACAGATGTTCGTAAAACTATCTGTTCTATGAGCCTAGTGTACAATAAAGAAGATTGTGTTCATTACAAAGTTGTTTGTATTCGTCGTGCAAAGGAAATTGGAGTGTTGTTTCAGATTCCGGACCAAGATTTGTTTCAGATTCAAATCTACTCGTCTGATTCTGGGAAATGGAAACTTTTAAATGACTCTTTCTCAGCGGACTATTATACGTTTTCCAGCTGTGGAGTT
Source organism: Tanacetum coccineum (assembly GCA_026074375.1). Taxonomy (NCBI): domain Eukaryota; kingdom Viridiplantae; phylum Streptophyta; class Magnoliopsida; order Asterales; family Asteraceae; genus Tanacetum; species Tanacetum coccineum. Next base: position 6,768 of record BQNB010106419.1, on the reverse strand, counting down.
TATTGGAATGGAGCTATTCATTGGGCTCCATGGCGTTATGATCCTTTGTACATTAACCTTGAAGTAGAACAGTTGCGAAAGTTACCACTGCCAGTGACGATGTATTCATTATTTTACTTTGGGGAGTCACGAGGTCATCTCCATATGGTGGTGAGACCCAATCCTGTAAATCCTCTACACCTGAATGTGTACGAGATGTTGAGTGATCATTCCGGGTGGCTTCTTAAGTATCAAGTCGAGCTTGATGAGGTTCCGGTTGCTTACCCGGAGTTTAACCATGAATCCCTACCCCCGTTTACTCCACGTTATTATGAATTCGAAGTGTTGGATGTGGTTAGAGGTGAAAAAGAAGACGACACATTCATGGTGGTGATAATTCCAGCTGGGAAGATCATACGATACAACGTCTTAGACAAGAGTTTTAATCAGATATACGATCTCAAAGTTTACAACGGATATATCGGAAAATCAGTAGTTCATCGTTATACTGAAACCATAACTTATTTCTAGAAAAGATTCCAATTCGTGTGTAATCGATCAAAACATGTAAAATTAATAAATGTGCAAGAATGAATAATGAGTAATATTTTTTATTTACTTACCAAGAATCAAAGAACAAAGCCTATGCTACAAATGCAATCACATTACAAACTAAAATCGTTGTTAAGATTTTGATCTTCATGATCCGATTTCTTGTAGCTTCTTGCAAATGTGTTTGAAGTCAGGTCTAAATGAAGGCAACGGTGAACAACAAGCTTTTGCAAGCTGAGACAATTTTAGAATGTCTTCTTCATTAACAGGATCCAGTATCCGGTTACCCGAGATTGGACTAGAACTAAAATCTCGATATGGGCTTGGTTTCTCATTCTCATTTGGTTCTTTACCCGTAAGTAATACGTGTAAGATAACTCCAAAGTTGAAAATATCAGTTTCAACACTAATATCATTTGATTTAATTAACTCTGGTGGTTTGTAGCCTTCAACAGCAGCGTCTTCAACCATTTCTTGTGCCGCAGGTTGAGTCAAGAGAAGATGTAGACCGAAATCAGACACAACAGATTGCTGATTTCGGCCTAAAAGTATGTTTTTTAACTTTAGATTTCCATGAATAATTGGCTTTTGAAGAGATGTATGGAGATGGTATAAGCCTTTAGCAATGCCAATAGATATCCTATAGATCACACTCCATTTCAAGGATTGACCATTTACATCATCTGCCCAATTGAAAAAAAAAACTTATCAGGTAAAGCAATGTAGAGTAGAAAGATCAAATCTTGGTTAAACAAAAGTAAAAAACATTAAGACTATAAAAAGTGGTTCAATGCCAAAGTTTAAAAAGAAAAACCTCTTTGGTAGAGCAATACACAAGAAGAGAAGCAAATAGACATGGAGGTGGCAATTGAGCCTGGTTGGGTTGAAGCGGGTCATTGGTCAAACAGGTCATATATTAAAATTGAGAAATGATTCCTACATATAGTCCTACTCACAGAATCCTGACATGTGTCAGAATTGACGGTTTAGATGCGGAGAGATAATGAGTGGAGAAAAACATAAAATATTGTTGTGAGTGCAGGAGGATATAGCAAAACTCATTAAAATTGGGTCAAATGGGTCACATTTTAAACAGGTCCGGGTGGGTCGACCTATTAATTTTCAAACTTTTTAAATGAAAAACATCAATTAATATATATACGATGTTAATCCTTCTAGATGATTAGGGACTTTATTGCAATAGAAAGATCACATATTTGTTGCATAAAGCAAGGAAATCATGAAGAATGGTTCCATGTACTAAATTTTAAGTAAAAGCTAAACAAAACAAAATAAAAAAAGATCATTTACATTTTGTTGCAGATAGTAATCTATCTCTACTTTAAGTTTCATATTATTACCTCCAATTTACAAGAATAAATAAAATTACAAAGAATAGAGAGTAATGCACCTCTGATGAATTGAGCAAGATTTCCTCTCCTATAGAAGGGATGCACCATAAGTTTTTCACCTCTAGAACCAACATAAAACCCACAAAGTGGCACCAAATTAGGATGTCTAAGTGAGCCCAAAAGTTTTACCACGTGCATAACATCTTGTATCTTACCAGTACAAGGTGGCCTCAAGAACCTCAACACCACAACAGAATCACATCTAACCAAATTAGCTCTATACAAAGTCCCATAACTAGATTTACCAATCACTTCACCAGGAGCATCTAGTACATCAAAACTAGTAAGATCTTCACCACCTTCAAATTTAATCAACTCACCTTTCATATCCATTTCTTCATCTTCATAAATTGATTCTTGATCCCAAGGTTCATTTTTTGAAGACCATTTTCTTTTGCATATACATGCTAATGCTACAATAGTAAGCAATGCAAAAGAAGATGATAATGCTACAATTAGCATAAGCTTTTGTATGTTTTCCATGGTGGGGCTTTATATAATCTTGAAAACCTTAAAAATAAGAAGTATTTGTGGGGTTCTTTCTATGAGTCTAGACAAGTTCAATTCACAGGTTTAAAGTTAGACACATTTGGATTTCAGTGTGTTGGTGAGTGAAATAAATTTTGGTTAAATGGTGTTTGACACAAAAAGAGACATTTTTAAGTCACACAAATAGAAGCTCATTTAATTTTGTAATTATTGAAAAAAGAACATTGTTTTTTTGTGTGTTTTTGTTTGAATAATGATTTTTTTATTTTTTTTGGTTTGCACACCCAAGGGTATCAAATAGAAGAATTTGTATGATTCCAGGCTATACGAATAATATATATCCCTTACAATAATATAATTTGCCTTTTATTCGTCATAATAGGTGATAATTGTGAGCTCAATTCTCGTTTGAGACATATGTTTGTGAGATATTAAGTGGTATACATAGGGTTAGAATAACTTGATTTTCTATAAAGAAATTAATAATTTAAGCTTGGATGTCTAAGACAACAACCGTGTAATAAGAGTTGAACATGTTTGTTAATGTTTCATGATACACCAAGTTTCATTGACTTTACAAATAGGAGAATATTTTGTTAAGGTTAAAAAATTGCATGAGTTGTAGTTGCCTATAATCTCTACTTTATTTTAATTGATTTGGATTCATAAATGATTGCAATCTTACTTTAGCTGTAGGTGAATTATTAGTTAAGGTTAATGTTTTAGAAATCGGTTTTTTAATATTCTTGATGGAGCCATTGGATCACGGTTCAACCGATTTAATCGTGTTTTGCGGTCAAAATCGTCTTCCGGTCACCTGACCGGTTCCCGGTTCAACCGGCTGGTCATCCGAGTTTTAAAACACTGGTTAAGGTGCAAAAAAAATCATTTTACCAATAATGCAGTTTAGTTAAACGTGATAAAATAATTTTATTTGGATTCTTAATGAAGATGTGAATGTGGCATGGCAATTTTATATGTTAAGAAATGTCACGTACATATCAGACTGCCCATATCAACATATCAGACTGCCAATATCAAAGGCGTGAGCCCCTTACAATTCTCATTTCTCACGCGTGAGGCTCAAAGTGGCTAACATGGTCACGCGCTATCAAAGCCAAAATCAGCTCACGAAAGTGAGCCAAACATCTTTCGGACACCGTACAACTTAATATTTATTTATTTGGTTTGTGAGTGTGTGTATGGTATTTTGTGGAGTATGTTTGTATAAAGTGGATATTTAATTAAAATGTTTGATCGGTGAGGGTGATTTCATTGATGTGGGTGAAAAGTGAGAGCGAGTAAAGGGAGGTAAATGATAAGTGAAGTTGAGGTAGAAGATGAATATTAATGGTTGATGTGGATAGCCTCAAAAGGATAAAGTTTGTCACATCACACATAAATTTATCCTGTATATGCAATTACAAATACTTCAGATGATTTTTTACTAGTATACATACATATATTATACATATGTAGTTACTAGTTGATACTTGATAAAAACTTATTCAGACAACTCAAGCTCTATTTTTTCATAAAATTTGCACATATCATCAATCAAGAAAGAGTGATTTGCTCTCAAGATTGGTTGTTATGGTCCATAATTAATCATTTAATGAATTAGTTTATGGGTAGTTGGGTGATAAAGTAAATATATTCACCCTCCAATGCTATTGGTTCCCATTACTTTTATTTCAAAATGAATATGTAGTGTCACAAAGAAATGACCTCTTCCGTCTCAAAATAATTATCTTACGATAAAAGATAAGCAGTTTAAAAAAATATATAATCAATTGCTTTTTTTTAAGGAATGACAAATTTTACATTTAACTAATTAAATACAGTTTTTTATAGTTTGTAATAATAATATCAAGCAAGAGTAATATGGTAATCTATATCAAATTTTCCTATATATTTTTTATAGTGAACAATAATTTAGGACGTTTTAAAAATGATACGTGGACAATAACATTAAGACGGAAAAAGTAGCTTTATAAGTGAAAGTGCCTACACTATCACACTCTCAATTAGGGGTGTCAAATGGGTTGGCCCGACCCCGATAAAGCCTTATAGGGTCGGGTTGATTCGGGTTCAACTAAGCTTATCGGGTTTATCGGGTCAACCCGATAGCTTAATAGGGTCGGGTTAGGGTCCTAGTTAGTTTCTTATCGGGTTATCGGGTCAACCCGATAAGATATGATAACATATTAAAAAATGTTTGATTTTTAAACAAAATCCCATTAACCGCTCAAGTTCAAGTAATTCAGTCCTAGGAAGAAAGGCTCGAAAGCCTAAAGCTATAAGTAAATTTTTTAACATTTTACTGCTACTAGCGTTATTATGCCATACATTTGTATATTTAGCATACAACTTTTGCAACAAAATAAAAAGGTACAACTTTTGCAATTGCGCTCTCTTTGTTTCATATATGAAGCACACATTGTGACAGCAAGATCGTATATATGTACTAAGTAAATTTGCTTCAATTATGAACATGCAGTAAAATCGTATATATGAACAGATAGCAATCATACATTTATACAATATTTGCTTTCAAATTTCTAACATTTCCGTTTAATAGCATTAATTTTTTTTATTTTAAGCCTTTTTTTTCTTAACAAGTAACCCGATAGACCCGATTCCTTATAGGGTCGAGTTGCGGGTTAATTTTTATTTTTCCAAAACCCGATAGACCCGACCCGATAAGCCCCAAACCCGACCCGATAACCCGTTTGACACCCCTAATTGTGAATGCTCTAAGACAATATATGCAAGGCACGTGGCACGTGTTTATTCCCTAACAGCCTCGCACGTGGAGACTAATTGACTCATAACAAGGTCAACTGAATCATAATTCCAAAAGCAACATCAATGAATACAAATATAAATAATAAATTGTAACCGTTCGCAAAATGTTATTTTCATAATCATGGTAACCGTTCGCAAAATCCAAATATAAATAATAATTACTCTATAATACAATTCATAAATGTGGCACTGCAGCAGCTACAGTGCTACAGTGCCGGCTCAAAAAATTAGCCCAAAATCCGACCAAAGGTAAAAAAAATAAAAAAAATTACAAAACTGACCTTCAACTTTTAACTGTTTACGACTTTTTCACATAAATTAAAAAAAAAAGACCTCTCAAGTTTTTTTTATTCGCCCCCCGTCGCAACGCGCGGGTTAAATTCCAACTCGTTTGTAACATAAGTAAGATTATATTAAATGGGAATATGGGATCCAACTGCTATATGAGTTGCAGATTATGGCTACAAGTTACCGACCTAGGGGTAACGTTGATATTGAGTTCTCGGCCATAACCACCATTGAACTATAACTAAAAAACATAATTAACTTGTGACTTGCAACAAACTTTAATGGTTTTTCTGATTAGTTTAAAGTTTGAGGTATCAAATTGAAACACTCGTAAAACTTGATTACTGTTGGGTGACATATTCCCCAACTAGAATGAACACGTATTTGATTAAACTGGTTGTTGAACTTCATGAGAAATATGTGTTTTGTTTAGAACATAAGTTCTGTTTAATCAACCAGAATGCCTGGCCTACATCCAACATAAGATATACCTTTTCTTCCAAAAAAAAAACATAATTACTTTGCATTCTGCATATGTGTCTCTGAGGGTTCGTTTGGTAGGACGTAATTAAATGTTAAATGAATGGAATAAGCGACGTAATGGAATAAATGATGTAATGTAATAATTCATTGCCCTTATTGATAATGTTTGGTTGGTATGATAAGACGGAATGCAATCGATACGAAAAGTCTAAAATGTCCATAGTTAATAAGAAGTGTATTTAATGTGGTTAATTAATGGTGGACTTTTATGTAATTTTGATTACATTACGGACGTAATGAAAAAAAAGGAGGGGGGCCTATGGAATGAAAAGGGTATTTTTTGATGTAATGAAGCATTACATTGTATAATTGTAAACAAACAAGATTTTTTCATTCAACCGTAATAACCGATTCCATTTTAACTTTCATTACATCATACCAAACACTACGTGAGTGTACCGGTGGTAAAGGGTGGCAAAGCATGCAAAAGAGAAGCGGATGTCTTAACTTCAGAACTTGTGCCCTTTTGTTTTTTAAGCCAATACAACTTTTGCTCGAGCATGGGGTTCAAAATAGTACACACACAAATTAAATAAGATAAGAAATACTACTTGCTACCTTTTATAATTTAGTTGTTCGGTACGAGTTTTAGTAACTTGAAAAGTTACGGGTAAACTCCATAAATGCTTAATGTACTTTTAAAAAAGACTCATTCTACATACTATACTTTTTTTATTGTTATTATTCTTATCCAACT
>BQNB010106418.1:4158-23396 GCA_026074375.1 Tanacetum coccineum | reverse complement strand
ACATACTATCTAGAATGCTCAAGATTTAAAGACAAAGACTTTCGCAAACTCTAAAATATGAAGCTTTCAAGATGAGGCACAGTATGAGAATGTTGGTCAAAGACTCAAGATCGCAAGATGGCATAGACGTTAAAGACAATGTCAAAGGCTCAAAAGTAAAGATCGCAAAGCATGAAGGAACAAGCCTACAACAAAGAACAAAGAGAAAGACCAAGACCACATGAGCTTAACGACAAAAGCAATCTCATTGATCTCATGAAGGAGTGTCATCAATGAACTCACTTCGGGGGAGATTGTTAGCCTCAAAATATTGAGTCGAACATGAAGTTCGTCCATTATGTATGTTAGTCTCGGTCAATCAATTAGTTAACGTTGTAATAGGAAAGTATCGGGAATCGGGCTCGATAGTTAATCTAATATTGTATATGTTTCGGGTTTAATCCCAAGCAAAACCCGAGCCCGGGTCCTAGTCAAATATCCCGAACGTCACTTAATGTGTCGGGGTATATAAGTAACTTTTCCTCCTAGAAAAAGAAGTGGATTTCATTTATAATATTTCACTTTTCTATATTCTCTCTCAACTCTCTCTCTCTCTTCTTTCTCTCTCTAGAAATCAACTCTCTATTTTATAGTTCGATTCGTGGTTGTTATATGAAGTGTATGTGTTAATCGGGATCCTACAATTGGTATCAGAGCTAAATGTAGATTCGTGGTTGATTATTGTGGTTAAATAGCAAATTTTCGTGGCTTATTTTGTTCAAGAACACCCCACGGCTCAAAATAAATCAAAATCTAATGATAGCTGACATCTGTACTTAAGGTAAACTCCTGGTTGTCTAGTAGTAAATCTTTAGTTTTTCTATGTGCTTAATGAATGCATTGATTACGCATAATAAATTGTGGATTAAAGTTGTTGTGAATTTGCCAACTTGCTAGGCGCATATTTTTTTTTGAATTAGCTTGGGTCTCCCTTGCTTTTTTTCCATTTGACTATTCCTCCCCATCCTTCCATGCATCCATCTGTTTCCAAGATGATATAAGCATTTTTTTGGTGAAATTTCAAGGTCTGGAAGATTTTGAACCTGTTCTTTGATTTTTCTGACTAACTCATAATCAGAAGGCTTCAGTCTTTTATCTTCATAAGCATTTGTTTTTTCATAAAGTGACCTTAAGAGTATCCCAAGTTTTGGGATATGATTTCGAGCATAATTAAGGATTCCTAAGAATGACCTTAATCCTTTTTTTGTCTTTAATTCTTCTTCATTAAAGTTCACAATTGTCACACCCTGAGATTTTCAGGTCAATATTTTAAACTTTTTCGGCAATTATTTTTACATTTTATTCGTTACAGTTTGAACGTCTAAGGCCTGTTTAAGGGAAGGAAAATATAAACTCCAGCGTAAAATTGAAAAAAAGACGTGCTTGGAAGCACGTTTCCGACATCGGATTTTAATAGTTTGATATTATATGAGTTATTTTAATCTTTTCTAAGTGAGTTTTGTTGTTTCGATCACTCCCGGTATTTATGTTGTTACACTTTAACGTTTTAAATTGCGTTTTTCGCGTTTTTGAATAAATGAACCCGGGAAACTCAAATTTTTTCGTTATGTAAACTCTAGGTGTATATTTAATCTCGGTATCATACGCTCAAAAAAATTTCAAATTAACCCTCTAGTTCCTTGTTATATAGGACGCCTCCAAACTCAAACTAAATTGCTCTCCTAAGCTTGAAATTAAATAAAATGCATCTTTCTTGTTTTATGATGCATCGTGTGAATGAAAGTGACACTATGAGGTGGAGGTCATCTCATGCACACTTATCTTGCTACTAATACATGTGATATTTTTTTTTTCCCGTTCAAGAGTTGTAAGATATGTATGACCATCATCTTTGACATTTAGACTAGCTCTTATGCAATCTAATAAGTACCATGGACCAAAATGATAGAAAACCATAGAATGGTCCTTGTGGCTATGTATTAGGAACGTAACCACCACAACAAACCACTCTTGGTGTTGTTGGTGCCTTAACTTTGATCATGTAGTGACTCAAAAACCCTTAGAAGACCTTATCCCTATATAAACCCATTGTTATTCTCATTTTAGGTCATCATCATTCTCTCTTTCAAAAAGGTCACCAAGACAAAATTATTCTCTCACGCCTCTCTTCTTGAAGCCCAAATAGATAACGGCAACAAACACCCTTTTTAGGGTTTCACATATCCTTTGAGTTTTGCATTAATCAAGCATTTAGGGTTCTTTTCTAAGATATATGTAAAGGTGGTTTTTGAAAGCATTGGTTCTTTGATTTAAAGGTTTTCTTTAAGATCCAAGTTAGGGTTTCAAGATTTGTTGTTGGGTTTTTATAGATCTATTATTTTGGGGTATAGATCTAGTGATCTTTCTTCTTGTTCATCATTCTTGTAAGTATATTGAATCTTTTCTTTGTGGTATTTTCTTATGTTCTTCTTATAATGTTCAGATCCATTACATCCATATGTTGTGTTTCAATTTTTGAAAGATTATAAAACAAGATTTTATAAATAATGATGTTCCATTTGTTTCACTAGTTAAATATTATGTTCTTGGTGAGATGAGAGTGAGATGAGAGTTGCAACAATAGAAGTGAAGGGATTAGGTTAGTTTTAGGTGTGGTTTTGTTGTGGATTAGTTGTGAATTGAGATTAGGCACTATTGTGAAGTTTGGGTGGATTTTGGTTGCGTTTTTGACAAAAAGTGCTTGCTGTTCGATTTGTTTTGAACGGTTTTCCCGTCGGACCCTAAAAGTGTTTTCACTAGCTAGAAGAGTAGTTTTGGAAAGTTGTTTCGAGTGGATAGATTTTTCATATATCACACACTTTAAAACGGATTAAATACGGGACCAAGTTATGGCAAATGAACATGAAAGTTTTTTGACGTAACCAAATGTATAGTTGCCTGATGTGAATAGCTAAAACGAGTTTTCGGACACTTATTGGAACAATTTTAGACTTGTAACAGTAACGAAACATTTGTATAACAGTATATATTGATTGGTATCGTTTAATGACGACGTTAACATATTTTGGAAAAAGCGCTAAAGTTACTAAAAATAGTAAGTTTGGTAAAAATCTAGCGGAACGGACATAGTAGTTGAGCGATTAAGGCTAGTTAGTGCGTTTTGAATTATGGAAACTTAACAAATGTAGGGGACGGTATTAACGTCCCGAAACTAAAAACTTTCCTAAAATAGAAACTTTCTAAAAATAGTAATTTTTGGTTAAACGCCGAAACTTAACGAAGAACTATATGATTTTATTTCGTCATGATTTGATAATCAAACTAAAGCAAACACACATGGATGTATTTTGGTGATGAACATATTGTGCAATTCTTGGCATACTTTCCGTGTTTCTGAGACGCGTTATTATTCTAGGTCGCGGCTAGATTTCTATATCATCTTTTACTTGCGTGATTATCATTTGCTCATTTTGCTAAGGTGAGTTCATAGCCCCATGTTTTACTACTTTTACTTTACTATTTTGGGGTGAGAAACATTGCTTGTTTTCAAACTATGGACACAGTTACTTTACGTTTCCTTTTCCTGATTACGTGTTGCCTAAGTAGCGAATAGACCACTAATGCCCGAATTATCATGAACCGTCAATTGCTTAACCGACCGTACTGGTTAAGTGAGCGCGAATGTTGTAAATAGATCTATTGGGAGTAATTATCCCTATCCGGGTAAGTAGCGCTTACTAGATTCGGAGGTCCCGAACAAACGGATATATACCATGTCGGAATGTCAATAGGTGATCTTGGTCAGATACCTCTAGGGCGTGGAATACTATTTGGCATATAAAATGCTTCCTTTTAAATTGAGCTTCGGTGTCATGAGCTTAGTGCAAACGTAAATGCTTTTTATGTGAAGTTGTATCTGTTATAACTGTCACGTGCGTACTGTGAACTTGTGGTCCACTTTTAATATTAAATTCAAACCTATGAATTCACTCAACTTTATGTTGACCGTTTTAGCATGTTTTTCTCAGGTGCTTAGCTGTGGATGTCTTTGCTTGCTATTTGGTGTTGCCTTGCATTGGACCGATTTTCAAGAATTATTATTATCTATGTTAACATCGTTGTCAAACTTTAAAACCTTTTATTCGCTTCCGCATATTATCGTTGGGCCTATGTAAAACTTTAACTATTTTAATCAATGCAACGATGTTGGATTTTTAAACGTACCCTTAGAGGTCGTTCTTTGTATCTTGTGTGATGTGTATTATGACGTCACGCCCCCGGACACGTGTTTTCCGTCCAGGCCCCGTTTGGGGGTGTGACACATACCCATAAAAAGACATAAATTTGACAACTCATGCTTTTCATGAAAACAACCTTAGTTGGTGACCCCATAACATCCAACTCCCAATCATTCATAATATACAATAATAGTGGCGATATCTACCACTTGATACATGAAAATACACTAGTTGGTTTATATTGCGACCAAGTAAAAATAATATACAACATAACTTTACATCGTTGATTTATAACATGTACTAACGAATAACCGATCATTATAAATAATAGAATCGGTTAAGCTTTGACGAACCGATTATCTCACAAACCTCACTTTTTCTTTTCTCTCTCAACCTTTTTTTTGTATTTTTATGTTTTTTCAATTTTTTTTTTCAAACATAAACTAACAAACTGAATAAAGGTGTATTTTTCACCACTTCACGATCATGATAAATCTGGATAATTAATATTCGATTATACTAGTGAAAGTAGTAACTGCACGAGCACTAAGATACACTACTTTCACTTTCTCAATTGCATTGTGCAATTTCTCGACCTACCCATAGATACAAAATATGCATTGCGATTGGAAATACAACACTTTACACAAAAGCAACTAGCAACCGATTAGGGACTTAATCTAATAGGGTAGGCTAAATTGTAAGGGTGTAACGAAACAAAATTTGGTGTAAGAAAAGAAAGGAATGGCTCAGCAGGTTTTTCTAGGGGTATCTTACTCTAAAAATGAGAGTAAACAAAGGGTTTATACGGGGGTTAACTAACCAATGTAGTTAGTTAATATCACAATATGTATAGTCTTTTTGGTGTAATCCTAGGAATTTACTAGTTTAGAAAGGTCACTCCATCCATTAAAAATAGTGCTTATTATTGTGGTCTCGAGTAGATATACCAAGCCAAGTTCTAAAGTTTACTACAATCACTGCCACACTCATATTTTTGTAGAATTTGGGTAAAAATTAAGAAACGGATAAGGCTAAATCCTCACAATTGAAAATTAGGGTTATGTGTGTGGGTCATGTAACTAATAAGTTCACAAAAAATATGCTAAAAAATTTAAATTTGATACAATATAGGCATATTAATTATAAAAATAAGGACAAGTAAGTGTTCTAATTCTCCTCTCCCACTTAAAATATACAACGCCCTCGTTGTATAAGTATAACATGAAACACATGAATTTAAAGAATTAGAATAAAAAAACTCCCATGAGATTTGCTCGGTATGATCCTCTATGTTGCGTAGATAAGCAAGGATGTGTGTTGTAAATGCGCCTGAATACCAGCATGACTACAACACACATAGAATTCCAGAAAATAAGCACACCAAATTCTTTTAATCATCCATAAGGTTCATGCATAAATGCCCAGAAAACAATTGCAATTCTATCTCCGGATAATCGTCGGTTATAAAACAAACCTAAAAATTTAAAACTGTACAGGAATTCGATATGCCGTATCCATATTTTAGGATACGCCGTATTGAGACATGTATTAAAAATCCTAAGTACGGGTCAGAGGTCGAATACGCTATATTAGTTTAATGAATACGACGTATCGACAAGTCTGACAAAAATGTCTTAAAGTGTAGAAAAAGAAATGGATAACGTCCAGGTCGGGGTCAATACGCCGTATCCATAGGGTTTGGATACATCGTATTGACTACCTGGGAAGACAGACTCGATAAAACTTGAAAATTACATTCCGGGTTGTCTCCCGGCAAGCACTTTTGTTTACAGAAAAGTATTTAAGTTAGACTTGTGTTAACCATAAAGATTCATAGCAAGAACAACGATCCGGAGGTCAGGGAGGAAAGAAAAGGAAACTAGCCATTTATTAGATTTAGATAGAGAAAGGTAAGATGTGTGTGTTCCTAGAGAGAAGGAGGAGAAACACACACTTATGAGATAACAAATGATTTTCTCACCCTCCTATGGAAGTATAGGAGGGGTATTTTTAGCCTTGGACACGCAATACTATCCTATAATGTCATTTATAGTCCTTGCGTATCCGGCTAATAATAAACTAATGTAATTCCGTATAAGTCGGCATATTTAAAGGCTAACAATCTTTCCCCATTATGTGGACATACGGAATTACTTACAATGTTCCTAACAAGTACAAATACAACAAAATAAAGTTTTCTAAAGCTCTTCCAATGCTGAAGATGTCTTTTGGGTTCTTTTAGTCTTGAAACTTGTTCTCCAGCTTGGATCTTTAGTGTCTTTACTTATGCAGGAACCATTGTAGTATGCATGAGTTGGATTAACTTCCCCCTAAATCATGCAGCATGTCTTGAAAATCTTTCTTCATAGACTCCTTTTTGGTGAAGTTTCTGAATTAGCTTCCCCCCAAACCAACATCCCTATTTTGAGCAGATTATGAAACTTTGATGTAGCTTGAACAATATTCTATTTGTCATTAACATGCACAGTAGAATTTTGTAGAAGAAAAACCACACCAAATACTACTGCTACTTGTCATTATGTCTTGGTGAATATTCGTTCGGGGGTACATGCAAGAAATCAACAATAATTCTTCTTACGTATGCATAATACTTCACACAAACCATGCTAAGTGAAGTAGAATATACTACTTCCCCCTGGAAGTTGAAAAAAGTACATGTTGCACGAATCTTCCAAACCAATAGTTTATATGCCTATAACCCTTCTTTATTGACCCGAAAAACCACACCACGTACACGATTTTCCCCTATGATGGTTGCGAACTCTCAGAAGCATCATTGTCGTGTACGTCCATATACTCGAAAAGTTCTTGTCATAAGCACAAATCTTGAAAATTTATGAACGTCATTGAAGAACTTTGAAAAATTTAATTAGACTATAAAGTACCATTGTTGTTGAAGAGCATAATAATATCCCGTAAGAATTGCTGATTACATCTCAACCTTTAAAATCTTTGGCTAACTTGCAAACCTCGTATCCTGTCGGCTATTGCTGTGACCACTTGGTGAAGTAAACCCGATATACCAACTTGAAACTGAAGTAAAATCCCCCAAATTTGTTACTTAAGCTTGCACTATTATTGATTGAAGAACGATGCATAGGCAAATCTCTAAGTACCATATACCCATCATCAAAAGTATAAGAAGTACAACACCTCTTGAAATTATCCACATCATCATCTGCGTGTGACACTAAGTACTACAACGTAACTCCTTTAAGTGATAGTTAACCAGGTCTTCAACCAACCACCCCGACTACTGGAAACTAGATAATCCAAGTCTTAATCATAAGCTGTATAAGTTCAAGCAAGTCATCAATAGATAAATTGGGTTTAAAGAAAAAGGGTAGAAAGTAGAAGGAAGTCTCGATGATGAAATAAGTGAACGCCTTCGTGAAACCCACTTCAATCTCAAATAAGGGATACCAAATCAACTCTGTGATCACTTGTCATTTAGAATCCAAATCCATAGCCGTTTTGACGTTTTAGTGAATCTTTAATGTTATAGGATTGTTTTAGCATTAAGTATTGTGCTTGCATTGGTGTTTTGATTGAATGTTGTTAATCTAGGACCAATGTTGTTATAAATTGTCGTTGACCGAAAAACATTGTCTAGATAACGTTGTCATGAAAGTATAATCGTGGAATAAGGGCTTGCGGTAATGAATTTGACTTTGAGGTGTAAGAGATGAAACCTCAGAATTTTACGTCAAAACTCATAAGTTGACTAGGTCAAACTGCATAAGTTGACCAAGTCAAACTGCGTAAGTTGACCAAGTCAAACTGTGTAAGTTGACTAAGTCAAACTGCCTAATGGTTGAGGTCAAATTGCTTAAGTTGACAAGTCAAACTGCATAAGTTGACAAGTCAAACGTCTCTTGAAGTGTAGACAAGCTGCAGATGTTGACTAAGTCAAATTGCCTAACTAAGAGGTCAAATTTCTAATGTTGACTAGTTAAACTTAGATCAAACCTCACAATTAACTGCCAAATCGCACCTTTGATTGTTGTCAAATCGCATGTATCTTAGCTCAAATCACATGTATTAAATTGCCAAATCACATGTATTAGGATGTCAAATCCCAGGACTTAGAGTGCTCAAATCGCAAGTATAAGATTGCCAAATCGCATGTATTGAGATGCCAAATCACAAGTCTTACAGTGCCAAATCACAGGTACAAAAAGAGCTCAAATCGTATGTATCTTGTGCCAAATAGCAGGTTTCATGTGCCAAATCACAGGTGTAAGTGCCAAATCGCAGGTGTAAGTGCCAAATCGCAGGTTTTTGAAAATAAGCCCAGATTTTGTATTTTCAAAAAATAAGCTGTATTAAGCCCAAATAAGCCACGAAACTCATATATCAATAAGCTATAAGGGTTTTGACATCAAAAGTACCTTGCTTTTTCAAAAATAAGCCTTATCCCAAACACCCTTTTTAAAACCACGAAAGAGCTTAACTCTTTAAAATAAGCTCGAATAAGCTGTTTGATTATGATATAAGCTACTATAAATATCAACAAATAAGATGAAACACATAAGAAGAAGAAAGTGTATAGCTTTTTGATGAAATAAGCTCAAACCAAACAAGTCATGGCTTTTGGCTTAAAAATAAGCCACGAAAAAGCTTAATAAGCCACAAAAAACCACAATAAGCAACACACAAACACAAAACGCCCCTGGTTAGCTCTGATGCCACTTGTTAGCCATAAAGATTCATAGCAAGAACAATGATCCGGAGGTCGGGGAGGAAAGAAAAGGAAACTAGCCATTTATTAGATTTAGAGAGAGAAAGGTAAGATGTGTGTGTTTCTAGAGAGAAGGAGGAGAAACACACACACACTTATGAGATTACAAATGATTTCCTCACCCTCTTATGGAAGTATAGGAGGGGTATTTATAGCATTGGACATGTCATGCTATCGTATAATGTCATTTCTAGTCCTTGCGTATCCGGCTAATAATAAACTAATGTAATTCCGTATAAGTCGAAATATTTTAAGGCTAACAACTTGCTTCCAGCTTCACGTTGGATTTGCTTCGAATTCGATAACTTCATCATCCTCCTTATTAAAATTCTCTTCGTAGTACTTCTTCAATCGTTGAAACTAAACCCGTTTTTATCAGTAATCTCGACAGCCTCGTACGGGTACACTATTTTAACTGTATTCGGACCATACCATTTTGATTTAAGCTTTCCTAGGTGCATCTTAAAATGAGAATTAAATAGTAAGACCTTGTGTCCTACTTAAAAATCTTTATCACCGCGAAGCCTAGAGTCATGCAACCTCTTGGTTTATTCTTTATAAATCCTAGTATTTTTGTAAACTCCATCTCTCAACTCTCCCAACTCATTGAGCTGCATAAAACGATTCTTGCTAACAGTTGTCAAATCCATATTACATTGTTTTAACGCCCAATATGCTTTAGGCTCAATTTCTACCGGTAAATGACATGCCTTGCCATAGACTCATCTAAAGGGGGTACATCTGATTTGTGTCTTGTAAGCAGTCCTAAATGCCCATAATGCATCATTAAGTTTTTCAAACCAATCCTTAGGATTATACCCTATTGATCTTTCCAGAATATGATTAATAGCCCTGTTGGTAACTTTAGTTTGTCCATTAGATTGAGGGTGATATACGGTTGACAATTTATGAGTCACGCCATATTTATACAAGGCTTTCTAGAGTTGAGAGTTACACAAATATGTTCCCCTTTCACTAATCAAAGCCTTAGGAACTCCAGACCTAGCAAACAATCCTCTTAAAAATTTGACCACTACCCGTGCGTCATTTGTAGGAAATGCTTGAGCTTCGACCCATTTAGACACATAATCAACAGCTACTAATATGTATTTGTTACCCCTCGAATCAGGAAAAGGTCCCATAAAATCTAATCCCCAAATGTCAAATACTTCACATACCTGAATATTGTTTTGAGGCATCTCACTTCTTGACAATATATTTCCTGATCTTTGACATGCATCACACCTCATCACGTAATCTTTAGCATCCTTAAAAATATTAGGCCAGAATAATCCGGATTCGTAAACCTTTCTTCCTATGACATAAGCACTATGATGTCCTCCAGTTGGTCCAGAGTGGCAACGCGTCAAAATTTCAAAGATCTCATTTTTAGCCACATATATTCTCATTATGTTGTCAAGACATAACCTAAATGCATACGGTTCATCCCAGAAATAGTTCTTGACTTGAGAATAAAACCTTTTTCTTTCGGATGTCCATTTGGGAGGAACAACCTTCCCGACAATATAATTGACATAATCCGCGTACCATGGCTCAACGTCATTAACCTTAGCCTTTAACATCATTAAGTGCTCGTCAGGATATTCATCAGTAATTTCCCTCTCGATTAATACCTCGATGTGAGGATTCTCTAATCTAGACAAGTGGCATGCGGCCAGATTTTCTGCTCCCTTTTTGTCCTTAATTTCAATATAAAACCCTTGAAGTAGCAAAAACCCATCGTATAAGTCTAGGCTTAGCGTCTTGTTTATTAAACAAGTACTTCAAAGCAAAATGATCAGTGTAAAGGCAAAAACCACTGTAAGAAGTTCTTTTTCAGTAGTGGTATAATGTTCTTGAGCATTATTTAATGTTTTGCTAGCATAATATATCGGTTTAAACTTCCCATCGACGCGCTGTCCTAAAACATCTCATACGGCATAGTCACCAGCATCGCATATTAGTTCAAAAGGAATATTTCAATCGGGAGATATTATAATAGGCATAGTAGTTAATTCTTCTTTTAAAATATTAAACGCCTTTTTACAATTATCAGAGAAATCAAACTTTGCGTCTTTTAGTAAAAGTTGAGTCATAAGTTTAGATATCAATGAAAAGTCTTTGATAAACCTTCGGTAAAATGCTACATGCCCTAGGAAACATCTAACTCCTTTCACATTTGTTGGATAGGGCAATATAGTGATCACATCAATTTTAGCTTTATCAACTTTAATCCATGACCCAGAAATTTGTGTCCTAACACAATGCCTTCTTTTACCATAAAATGACATTTCTCCCAATTAAGCACAAGGTTGGTTTCTTCGCACCTAGCAAACATTTTATCTTAAATTAGCAAGACAACAATCAAAAGAGTTACCGAATACCGAGAAATCATTCATGAATACTTCCGTAAAATCTTCCACCATGTCATGAAAAATCGCTGTCATGCATCGTTGAAAGGTTGCTGGAGCGTTACACAGACCAAATGGCATCCTTCTATAAGCAAATGTTCCATAAGGGCAAGTAAACGTTGTCTTTTCTTGATCTTCTGGCTCAATTGGGATCTTTCTGAATAACCATTAAGAAAGTAGTAACAATCATTATCAGATAAACGTTCTAACATTTGGTCGATAAACGGATGAGGGAAGTGATCCTTTCGAGTTGCATCATTTAATTTGTGATAGTCGATGCAAACTCTCTATCTAGTCACTGTACGTGAGGAAATTAGCTTGTTATCATCATTCAAAATCACGGTCATTTCTCCTTTCTTTGGAACAACATGAATAGGGCTCACCCACGAGATGTCCGAGATGGGGTAGATTAATCCTAAATCAAGCAACTTAACGATTTCGTTCTTCATCACATCTTGGAATTTAGGATTCAAACTCCTTTGGGGTTGAATAACTGGTTTTAAATAATCTTCTATAAGGATCTTATGTGTGCAGAATGATAGACTGATTCCTTTGATATCCGACATTTTCCAAGCTATTGCTCCTTTATGCTTTTCCAACACCTGCAAAAGTGACCTTTTCTCCCTTTCAGATAATTTAGATGAGAAAATTATAGGAAAACATTCATTACCATGTAAATATGCATATTCTAAATGAGATGGTAAATCTTTCAACTCATGTTTCTTTTCATCAATTTCATTAGCGCTAGCCAAATAAAGATGTTCATTTTTAATCGTATTAGCTACAATTGTTTTCTGCTCTCCTGAATACGCCGTATTGACTGAATCAATAAGCCGTATTGCTATATCTATGTCAGAATCATTAATGAAGTTATCTATTATAGAACTACAATTTTCCAGATCCATTTGATCAATGGTTTTTTCCAGGTCATTCAGTAAAAACGAATCTAATTGATCATTCTTTAATAGTTTATTGGTTTCCTCATTAATAGTATCATCTAAGTCATCGACATTATAGCACTCATCATCATCGGTAGGAGGTTTTTTTATCGATTGATCCATATCAAGAATCACCTCATTATCTCCTACCCTAAGTGTTATCTTTTTATTAAACACATCAATATTGCTCGCGCGGTAGCCAAAAAGGGTCTTCCTAAAATTATAAGAATTCTAAAGTCTTCAGGCATGTCTAAAATGACAAAATCAATAGGGAGGACAAATTTATCAACTTTTATAAGCACGTTTTCAACTATTCCTCTAGGATATTGAATTAATCTATCTGCTAGTTCTAAGCTCATTCTAGTTGGTTTTGGTTCCCCTAAACCTAACTTTTCATACACCTTATAGGGCATCAAACTTATACTAGCTCCTAGATCTGCTAAAGCATTATTAATTTGTAGATTGCTAACTTAACAAGGAACAGTGAAACTTCCTGAATCTTTTTCTTTTGATGGCAGTTTGTTGAGTAGGACAGCCGAGCACCTTTCATTCATCGTCACCGTACAAGCTTCAAATATTTAGCGTATTCTGGCATTTGCGCTAGAGCTTCGATGAATGTGATATTTATATGGAGTTGTTTTAGGTTCTCTAAAAACTTTCGCTCTTGTACTTCTTCTTTTTCCTTCCTTAATCGGTTAGGGAACGAAATTGGCGGTTGTTGTGGTTTTCCCTATGTAGTATGATCCAAAATATTTGGAGGTTTGTTTTCCACAACAACTTCATTAGGCTTATCCGGCTCATCAGGTTTGGATCCAGGAGGTTGGTTATGGTCGATGTTGACTTCTTTACTGTAGGTAGGTTCAGACGTCATCTTTCCTCCTCTTATGGTAACTCCTTTAATATCGTGCCTTAAAACCAAGATATCGCGCATAACTCTTCCCAAATCACACACCTCGATTTCAAGTTCATTCAACAAATTGTTTTGTTCTTTTAGTAAAAGCTCGTTGGTGGTTCTAAATTCATTAATGAATATTCTCATTTCCTCATGTTCACGCTTGCATTCATTTATGAACTCGTTCAACATTTCTTCCATTGTCAACTTCCTTTCAGGATAATAGAACTGGCGTGGTGGAAATATAAACACGGTACCTGAAATAAAAGACATGATTTAAAGTAAATTTGTTCTAGAAAACTAAGCAAAAAACTAAGTATTCTATTGAATCAGACAGCTCATACGCCGTATTCAGTAAACTGGATACACTGTATTGACGTTTGATGACGAATACGCCGTATAGGGTTCGAAAATTGATACGCGATATTCAAAAAGATAGATACGCTGTATCTAGTAGTTCGAACCAGACAACACAGCAGTATGCACTAACTAAAAATTTAAACTAAACAAACTATATTAAATCTAAACTAAAATATTTAATAAACAAGAATTAAACAAACTCACTCCCCGACAGCGGCGCCAAAAACTTGATGTGTCATTGTGCGTAGGTAATATTTATTATTAAGTTTTACTATTTATATTTTGCCAACTATACATAAAACAACACTAACGAGTAGTGTACCCGATCAAATGTAGGTTCGTTGGTAAGTAGGGTGTCGACCATTAAGAGCGAGTGTTAATACTTAAGTCTACCAATATTTTAGTTATCTATGTTAGTCCTTTATTCTATGTTATACCTAAGTTAAACCTAAACTAACGCAAAAGAGAGGTTTTCAGCCTGAGAGACTGGCACGAGTTTTGGTTTACCTAGACTGAGATTGGGCGATTAACACACACAAGCTGATATTTAGAAGATAGAGAAGCGATCAAGCCTATTGTAAGGAAAACGTATTAACCATACTTAATCTAATAAAACGAAGGTTTTAATTTATAAGTGCAATGATTGTCCTATCTCGATGTCAATATATCATTCCTAGATTTAGGCGGTACTTCTTCCTAAATCCTATACATGGAAATTCTGTCGCAATTAACCACATCTGCATAAAGCAATCACAGTTGATTATAATCTATCTTAGAAGACAATAATGGTGATCTTATTAAATCCTAGATCATCGAGACTTTACTAACTTACTACTTAACGGCTCTTTATATACTAGTACTCTACTGTCCAGATCTTTACCCAAGAAATCAGAACGTTATTTGTTGATCCTAGGTCACCTGCTAGTCCAACTTGTTCACTAAACCAAAGGTAAAGACAGATCGATATTTGTGATCCTGTTACTCTAGATATATAAATTGCAAATATGGAGAGCTATCCCGACATCTAGGTAACGCTCTATTTGTATTCCTATATCCAGTTGAATGATAGGTCGCATACTTAAGCACATAAACGAGTATAAATTGATAAACATAAAACAACTTACAACGAATAAGATGCAATCGAGATAAACATAAACCAAAAGTTAAATTATCATAAACATGGCTAATACCTAAAGGTATTAGCCAATAAGCATTGTAACAAATACAAATGTCATAGACGAACGATTAAGATAAACTAACCAATTAATGAATGATACCAAAAACCGAACGCGTATTTAGAGTATAAGGATTTACAGGGGTTTTCTTATGGATTGAATAGCGTTGCAAGACCTTCTTGGATTCTCTTCTCTTCTAAAAGTCGAACTTGGTGGTTAATGAATTAATCAGCCATGAATGGCCTCCATCACATACATAAATTCGTATTTAGGGTTCAGTATTTATAAGGCTTGGAATTTGGTTGATACTCTATATTGGATGAGTTCAATACAGCGTATTGGGGTTTCTTGGAGTGGGGACCATGATAAATATATTCTAGAATCTTTCATGAACCGTCAGTGAATACGGCGTATGAGTCTTTATGGATACGGCGTATTGGTCTTCAAATCTTCGTGGTTGCTTATGAATTCAAGGCACGAATACGCCGTATCTTCTTGCTGGATACGACATATAGATAGTCAGAACAGTGCTCTTCATGATTTCTTCGTTTAAGCTCCAAAATGCGTGCCTTTTAGTTAAACTTCACCTATTGCTATATATTTACTACAAATAACAAATATAAATAATTAAGTACCAATTCATAAATAAATAATATAAAATGAGCAATTTAGATATGATAAATAATTCTATAAAAGTGACGTTATTTGATGTCGTCAGTGATGCTTGGTTTATATGGTTTAGGAGTAGGTGTTTCATTGATTGGTTTTGGAGTTTGAGGTTTAGGTTGAGGTGCTGATTCTTCATCTTCATCATCACTATCGAAATTAATAGGAGTCTGAGAATCATTTAGAAGATCATTTAAGTTGGTGGGTGGGTCAAAGGATTTACCACTTCATGTAAATATGACATTTACATGCTCGTTTCAAGCTTGAGGCGGTTGGTATGGTTTAGATGGGTTACCTCGAGGGTTTGGTTGAGTGTTACTTGGAAGAGCTCCAGAAGGTCGAGCAGATTGCTTGTCAGCAAGTCTATCGAATTTTGCTTCTAAATTTTGGATCGTGGCTTGATGGTTTTTAGTTGTTGTTTCTAGTTTGTTTTTGAGACCCATGAACGTTTCTTTAACAAAGAGTTTGTGTAATGTTGAGCTTTTATGAAATCGCTTAGTTGTTTCTGCAGGTCGGGTTTATCATCAGAGTTGGATTGGTAATAGTATCGATTGTAGTCGTTTCTTCCGCTTGAACGCCAATTATCGCGATTCGAGTCACGGTCGCGGTAATCATTGTAAAAACGAGTGCGTCGGAATGTTTGCATGAAATTTGCTTCTTATTTGCGAGACATGGGTGTGTCATCATCGTTACAATCTACGGTTGAGTGATTACCTCCGTAGTGATTGCATTTGGCACGAGATTGGATTTCTTTGTACTGAGCATCCATTTTCATGGTCATAGCATCCATTCTTGTCATAATTTTGTCAGTAGAGGAATTACTGCTACCTTCATCGGCAAAAGCTACAGTTTTCTTAAGAGAGATTTTTGGTTTTTTGTTTTTAGCCCAATCAAGTTTAAGTAAGACTTTGTCTTCTAGATGTTGAAAGGCTTGATTTGGAGTTTTGTAAAGAAAGATACCGCCAGCTGTGATGTTTAGAGCTTTTTGGGTTATTTCGTGAAGGCCGTGACAAAAGATTTTGATGATATTGCCTTTGGTTAAGTTGTGGCCATGGTAATTTTTGAGCATTTCTTTTATACGAAGCCACACATCGGTTAGAGTTTTATGTAGGGATGGAAATAAAACCCGTACCCGATGGGGACCCGATATTCGAAACCGTTTTGACCGGGAAATCCCTGAGTTGACCGAGGATGGGGACGGGGATGTGGAATCCCCGATATTAGAAACGGGGATGGGGACGGGAATGGTAATACCTCTTGATACCCGTACACATATCCGAACCCATACCCGAAAAGTATTAAGTGTAAATATCACTTATATTATATGCCTAATAATTTATTTGATATATTTTGTTATGGGTTGATTTGAATTTTCTTTTTAGTTTCCACAATGTGACTTTTAGACTTGTACTTTGTTTCAACTAGTCTTGAATTCTTGATGCATGTATAAAGTATGCAAAACTATTTATGAAGTTATGTATCTTTAATTTCTTAATTCTTATATTCTATTTTAATGGTTATTATACTTTGTTGGATGTTACGGTAGCTAAGTGAAAAAAAATGAAGTTGGATGATTACGAAAGACTTGATTATACATGTGAAAAAAAATCCCTGATTCCCTGATGGAGATCCCCGTCCCCGATGGGGACGGGGATGAGATTGAAATTCTAATCCCCGTCGGGTATGGGGCCGGGGATGGGGATGGATATTCAGATTGGGGACGGGGATGGGAAACATGATCCCCGAAATTCCTGACCCATTGCCATCCTTAGTTTTATGTTCATGTTGGGAAAATACTCGGATTTATCTGAGGAGTCGATCGAATAATGCTGGGGGAAAGAATCGGCTTATAAAAGTGGTACGAAGTTCATCCCAAGATTCAATGGTTCCTTCATTGAGTTCATCCAACCAAGTTTTTGCTTCACCTGTGAGTGATAGAGGAAACATCATTAGGCGGACTGCTTCATTTTCGGTTTCTCTGTATTTGAACATATCACATACACTAAGAAACTCATGAATGTGTTTGTGAGGATCGGTTTTAGTTCTATCATCGAATTGGTTTCCTTTGATGAGAGTCAAGTGGTTACCTTTAATGGCGAATTCATTTGCGGTTTCAGGAATGGTGATTACTGGACCGGGAGTCGGGGCGACAACACGGTCGGTAGCCCGCATGGGTTCATCACCCATAGGGTTGTGATTTTCAAGAAGATTTAGAAAGTGACAAAAATGGTTAATATCAAGGACATGTGGATAGATTACTCTTGGTTATTCTGGTCGTTCGTCCCTTCGTTCGAATGGGACTCTCCTGTTTCGTCGACGAAGTCTACGATTCAAGGTTCGTTCAGGTTCAGCTAATGGTTCGACAAGTTCGGAATTAGAAGCACGTGTATGCATCCAAAGTGAGATTTTAGAGAACGTTTTTAGGAAAAAACGTTTGACTGCATAAAGTGTAGTGCATTTTCTGCAATGAAAGTTATAGCAAGCGAGCAGAATGATTTTTGGAAAAAGCGATTAATATATTTTTTAATTACTAAAAAATGGTTATATAACAGTTTAAAATCCCCAACAACGGCGCCAAATACTTTGAAGTGTTATGAAAGCTTTGGATTTATAAGACTAGTTTTACTGATTTTTAAGACCAACACACGGGTAAAGTATAACCCATGTATGTAGTATAATATTTCAGGTAAGACCAGGTCGTCCACATGGATTTGGATATGTTCTTATAATCATAATAATTAAGACATATAATAACTTTTTCAAGTAAAATAACAAGAATAAAAGTTAATGATTAGGGAATATGACTACTCGGATAGTTTCATATAATTCAGCAGCGATGGTAAAATAATGATCTTCGATTTTAATTCTTAACTTATAAAAAGGTTTTCTTGTCAAAAAAACGTTTTCATAAATTAACTTGTTTTAACTCGAGACTTATATTAGTTTAACTTAATCAAGTGTGTCACTCAAATAATCAAGTTACTATTATATTAAATCCATTTTGTTTACCAATTATCGTAACCGGATTTCTCCAACCGAACGATAAAGATCGTAGACAAATCTTTAAAATTTTGCAGTACACAATGGGTCTTTCGACCTATACCATTATGCGTAGATGATCAAAGGTGATAAACAAAGTTGGCAAGACCAAATACGATAGGATTTCAATATAAACTTGAGATTAGTTAGATCAAAATAATACCAAACGCTTCTTTATTATATTAACATAACCGATTAGTCATAAGAGGTTTAGCCTCTCATGGTTACGGAGTTCATAATAACACAAATAGATAGAGTAATAAGAGACATACAAGATTCGGCTAGATCACGGATGGTTAACCCGATTACAAATAACCAAACTAAATATAACCCTTTCTTATTCGATATAACTAGATTATAACCCGTCTTTGTTTCGCCAGAATTTCGTCTTTAAAACACCAGGAAATGATGAAGATTGAGAGAGGATTATTTGTTGCAAGTGTGTGCGAATGATATCTCAAATGGCTGAAAATGCCTCTCTATTTATAGGCTGGGCGAGGCTAGAAGTGCGGCGCACTTCATAAAATGTGGCGTACTTCGCCTATGTCGGTTTAGAAATCATTAATGCTTTGGACAAGTGCGGTGCACATCTGGGGAAAACTAGCGCACCTGTATTTACTGACTTCATTTATTTCCTGGCCAAGTGCGGCGCACACAAGAGAAAGTGCAGCGCACTTCTGCTTGATCTTGGATTTTATTCTTTATTATCTTTTAACTTGACTTCCATGAGGCATAAACACTTGTATTTTGAGCA